>CP136873.1:25679694-25682194 GCA_033000465.1 Sciaenops ocellatus | reverse complement strand
AAACTTTGATAAAAACTCATCTTTTAATGTGAGTGATGACTTTTTAATATGTTTTCTTCTTGCTCTGATGTACATCATCATCACTGTTAATATAACATGCTCATCTGGTGGTCTCAGAGCTCACGGTTACACCGCAGATCTCCCTGAACACTGGAATAAAAGACTCACTGTGTTATTACGTGAATCCATTTAACTGTCAGATCCACACAATCAGTCCCAAGTCGGTTTTTGCCGCTTGCTCGTAAAAGCAGTCGAGCGAGTTGTCTTTTGTTTCACGAGACAAAAGTGTATTTTGTTAATGTTCTGACGCCTGAAGGTGTTCAATCCTCAGCAGTGCTGTTAGCTAAACGCTTCAATAATTCAGTGTTTGAGTGCCAAGACAGATCAGAGTTTATCAGAGACTGTAATAATTAACTAAATCTGTGTGTGTCCATAAGGTGGCGCTCAACGTGAAGCCAGAAAGATTTCTCCCTCTGCTCAGTAAGATTGTTACGTTTTCTGCGTACACGTCGAGATTTTGACAGCAGTCAACAAAGTTATTAGGATTCTTCTGGGGAAAATTTCACGGATGCAGAAAGATTCAGAACCAAAGAGTCCAAGAGCAACAGCCAAAGACGTCGCTAACAAACATATAAGTGGAGAAGTTTACTTTAAAAGCTCGAGTGAACCATGAAACCTCAGTATGGACTCTGATCGCTGTAGTTTCAGTCACCTTGTTTTATTCACAGTTTCCTGCAGGTGTCATTTTCTAAACTCTCTGTAGCGGTGTGTTCAAGGTCGGGCTGACATTTGAGCGCCGCTCGTCAGCAGCTGAAAAACCCTAACGAGCTTGTCGGAGACAAAGTGTTTCACTCTGGATCGATGTGAACAGTCGTGTTCACATCATTGATGTTCACATCGACACATTCTGATGCATGGTTTTCTGGTGCTCTTTTGATGACGTCATCTTTTTCTGATTTTCTGACCACCCGCTGTTTATCTCGTGAACCGACTCTTAATATTCACTCAACCATACATCTGAATTTGAATTTGCTAATACATGGATGGATGGAAACAGTCTGAGTTGTGCTAAAGACCCAGTTATTTTTCTGAGGAGTTGGTGGAGACCAAAAATGGAGCTAAAAGCAAAAAAAAAGTGACTCATTTGGATGAAACTCCAATAAAACCACCCAATCAGCTGGACCCTCAGATTCAAGTCGGTGGATCTCATTCTTCAAATGTTGCAGTCCACACACACACACACAGCCATGATAGCTTGGTGCTGTCCAGGTATAACTCAAAGCTGAGAACTTAAAACAGTGAAGTTAAAGTTATCCAGCGATCGGTAAAAGAAGGGTTTACTTGACGAGTAGTGGCGTGAGAGTCACCCAACAACGTCCATAAAATGAGATCAGGCGGTGTGAAGATTAAAATCTTTGAGCTCAGTAAGAAGTGTGAATAAAAATAGGAAGGATAAGAAGACATAATTTAAGATTTAAAACTGGATAAAATAACTGTGCTGAGATAGAGCTCCTGTCTGGCACAGGAGGGCCAAATACGAGCCAGTTCTGGTACGTGTTCGACTGCAGGATTTTGGAACTTTTGGTCAAACCGGTGCTCAGAATTATCTCCAGCTGTGCGCCATGGTCAGCCTCCTGAATGGGACCAGTGTTCCCGTCTGATTCTGACCCGTAACGGGCGACCACGTGTTCCAGGTTCAAGCCTTTCTGCCTACCTGAAGTGCTGGTGGCACCAGAGTCATTCCTCTGGTGCCACCTCGAGCTCAGAGATGCAGCACTTTTTATATTTGAGACGTGAAGTGAGAGAATGTCCAGAGTCTGACTCAAGGACACTTTGACAGGACAGACGTCGCAGTCTGCTGCGCTAACGTAACTCGTGACCTTTCAGTCAGGCGGCGGCCTTTCTTTGGCGGCACAGTTTCAGGGGACGGAGTGGACTTTAACAGCTCTGAGGGGACGCACTGCCGGGGAACTGATAACATTTAGATTTGTCTGGACACACACAAAGGAGAGAATTCACTTCACCCCATCGCCGTGTTTGTCTCCACCTTCTTCTCTGCATCACTGATCAAGTCGAGGAGCTTCGCTGGCACGGCAACAATTTGACCAAAAACAAAAAGATGCGATCTTCTTCTACCTGCTGGGGCGACTGACCTTTTAGACATTTTACTGCTGGAACCTCATTTTATCATCAACCATACGTCACGTTTTCATACTTCATTTTTCCAAATTCCGAACCCAAAGAGTCCCTGAAGGTTCCTGAAGGTTCACCAGACCAACCCAATATCTGAACATCAGCAACAATAACATAAAAATCACAGAGAAGAAGAAGAAGGTCAAGAAACTGTCAGATCTGTTTCTTTGACTTCTTTGTTCTCAGATCTGATTTTATTGAGTAAAACATTTAAAATGATGTAAAACAAACTACAAATATGTAACAATACTGGACGTAGTCTCCGAGACCTCCCCACAGACTGTCTAAAACCTGGACGTAGTCTCCG
>CP136873.1:25424694-25677194 GCA_033000465.1 Sciaenops ocellatus | reverse complement strand
GGTTCCTCAATAATCGTTTCAATCGGTTCCACAGCTGATATGAAATCACATTTACAGTGATTCAGTGGAGCCTGTGGGACAAACAGGTTCGTTAATGAAGCTAATCAGCGTGATTAACAGCATGTCCATGTCCACACGCTTGTTTTCGTACGTCTCTTAAAGCGGCGGCTCCATAACAACGCCTCATTAATATGCAGATGTAGACAGCAGAGCCAATCAGGTCACAATGTTCACAACACACACACAAAGAGACGGTCACCATGACGACACGCTGCAACACACACACACACACACACACACACACACACACACATCATGAACTGTTAAACTGTAACGTGACCTGTGTGAACATCCACCCTGCAGCTCCGTCACAAACCTCCACCTGTTTCCAACCAAATGACACCGAACACTCAAAATTCACACAGATAACTTCCACAGGTGGTTACTCACGGGAATTTATGGGAATTAACGGGAATTTATCAAATCAAAGGTCGGCCCTTTAACAGGGAACTTAAATATAGTTGGTGAAAATATATTTTATCATAATCTTGACTGAAACAAACAGATTTCATGCAGGTACACTTGAGTATCTGCTGTTGAGGCCACGCCCCCTACCTGCACAGGTGGTTTCTGTACCTGGACCACACTTTAGAGCCCAGAGCACACAGAGACTGTTGAAGACACACATGTGAGCTGGTGGACTACATAATATTGTTCAAATAATAACATTGTTTAAATTGCCCCCCAATTTCCAGTTAATTCCCATAAATTTCCATAATTCCCAGAGTTTCTGATTTGGAATATTTCCAATATTCCCGAGCTTTACTTCCCTTGGAAAGTTTCCAGAAATTCACCAGAACTCGAGCTTCGTGTTGTGCTCTGTGAAATTATTTTTAAACAGACTGTGCTGTCTTTGAACACTGTCTCTCCGTGGGGTCCACCTGAGCGATGACACGCTGCAGCCGCGACCACGAGACTGTCGCTCAGTACTGGACCAGCCTCGCTCCATCAGCCCTCCATCAGCCCTCCATCAGCCCTCCATCAACCCTCCATCAGCCCTCCATCAACCCTCCATCAGCCCTCCATCAGCCCTCCATCAGCCCTCCATCAGTCCTCCATCAGCCCTCCATCAGTCCTCCATCAGTCCTCCATCAGCCCTCCATCAGTCCTCCATCAGACACAAAAACAGGCTGAAAAATATCAGCGTTTCAGAGCTCATTTTAAAGTTCTTGTTGTCTGCACAGAGGCGCTTCATGGAGCTGTGAGCGAGTCTTAACGTGGACGTGAACAGACGTGTCTGATGTTCATCCACGAGACACAGACGTCAGTCAAACACGCACAGAGGCCTTCATGGTTCAAAGGGCGTGATGAATTTAAAAAGAATGAATATTAAAGCGTAGCTGGAGGTGATCTGCACTTTCTATAGACGGATGTCAGAACAGCTGATCTGGATCTGACGCCGCTTCCTGCCGCCGTGTCACACGTGTCATCAGACGCCGACGCCCGTTATCACACTTCACTTCATGTGGATTTATTTTTTCAGTGCAGTGATCAAAGTCAAACTTCCCTTTTCAAAAGCAGCTGATCTGACAAGCAGCTGAAATAAGAAGAGTGCACGTCCAATTAAAATCAGGCCTCAGGCTGCACCGTGCTAAATCTGCTCTACGAAACAGGAAGTGCTTTCACTGGGAAATCCACTGAAGCAACACAAAACAACACTGATGAGCTAACATGAGCTAACAGCAGCTAACATGAGCTAACAGGCGCTAACAAACTGAGCTAACATGAGCTAACAGCAGCTAACATGAGCTAACAGCAGCTAACAAACTGAGCTAACATGAGCAACAGCTACCAAACTGAGCTAACATTAGTAACAGCAGCTAACAAACTGAGCTAACATGAGCTAACATGAGCTAACAGCAGCTAACAAACTGAGCTAACATTAGCTAACAGCAGCTAACAAATTGAGCTAACATGAGCTAACAGCAGCTAACAAACTGAGCTAACATGAGCTAACAGCATCTACAGCTGTCAGCAGTTTACTTCACTGTCCATCAGGAAACTCTGTAAATCACAGAGAGTTGAGGCGGAGCAGCCGGAGGACATCAGAGGGAAAACCAGAAAACATTTTCTCCATAAAATATGATCCAGTTTCACCAAAATCAGTGAAATAGTTGGTGGTGTGTGACTTAGTGCCGTAAAGCGTTACGTACTTCTCCCGACCCGGAGCCCAAACTTACATAGTGTGAGAACAGACGTACGAATGACAGAGACACCGTTCACCTGATCACAGGTCAGAGTAGATCAACAGTTAACAGACGGTAGTTTATCAGAGGAAAGTTACACAGAGGCGTGATGTGAAACCACATCGAAGTGTCCGTGAACCACCTCATGTCGTAGCTTACTGCCATCGGTGGAATTGTAAAACATCTTTTGTTCACCAAACAAACGCTGAATGGACAAAAACCCTTGGTAACAGAACAGTAAAAATAAAACTGATCATTTATTTTGTAGATTAAAAATTCAACAGTAAACTTCACATAAAGCTGCAAATCCCCAGAAAACGATGGACAGGACCCTGAACGCACCTCCAGTTATAGAAACATACGGGGTCCATTACTGATGCTCAGCATGTGTTCTGTGTCCTGCTATCTGCTGTTGGTGTGGAGGACATGTTAAATACAAAGCACAGATGTCACCATGTTTAATGTGTTTGTGTGCTGCAGCCGGCTCAGAGGATTAACCTTGTGAATAAAGCTCGTTTCCACGGCTCCGTCACAAATATGTGCAGCTCATGAAGCTGAATCACAAATAAGACGTTAAACCAGCTCATGCAAATGTGGCCGATGAATACTGAACGCTTCTATAATCGCTCTGCATTACATCCAGTCTGTTTGTCTCTGTGCTGTGGATCATGAACTGTCTGCAAACCTTTCAAACAGAGATTCATTTCATCAGTTTGACTGGAACCAGCTGCAGTGTTCATGTTCTGGCCTCAGTGTCCGAGTATTCCCTCGTTTCCTGTCTCCTCTCCAACATATCTAAAGTTTTGGGTTTATTCCCTGTTGTCGTGTTTGTCACTCGAGCCTGAAAATCTTACATTTGACAAAGAGGTCACGGCTCAGAGAAGCTCAGAAGACAACAGAGCAGCGTTCCTGGGAATAACATCCATATCAGACAATCTGCATGCAGCACACAGGAGGTACGTATCCTTTACTGAGGCCGGACACCAAGCACACATGTACTGCAGACTGTTTCCATCAAACACAGGCCAGGTTTTATTGAATCATCCAACGCCCATTTATCGTGAAGTCCCTCAGTTCACCCTCTTTAAGTCCTCCACCCTCAAACACCAACCACCAACTTCCAGAATCCCATCGAGGGGCAGCACCCCGTCTTAGCTTCAGTAAGTTAGCGCGAAAAACTAGTGTAGCAAAGGTCAGATCAGAAACTCCATGGGAATTATGGAAATATATGGGAATTAAATTGGGGGGTAATTTAAACAAACCGTATCACTGCAGTCAACAGTGAGCAACACGAGCTAACGTTAGCTTAGGAATGGAGTCTGCTAACATCGACAGGATCAATAAAGTATCTATCTACATACAGAGTACAAAGTCGAAGCTAACATTAGCTAGTTAGCTACTTTATTAATCTGGATCACTTAAAAATCAGTGGACCTGACAAGGGTTGGGGTGGAAAGTTAAGCTGGGGAATTTAGTAAAATAACTGTCGTAAGTAACTGTCGCTAACTGCAGCTGCTGTTAGCTACTTAGCCCTGCAGCTAACGTAGTCGTCCTGTTAGCTGACTGTTCCTGAGCTTTGAGCACGGTGGGAGTGTTTGTGTTTAACGTGCAGAAGTCTGTGAACGCCTCGCTGTCGCTGTAAACGTCACAGCGTCAGTTCATTTTCAGCGTGCGAACAGTTTAACACGAGGACGCGGCTCTTCGTTCACGGAGATTTGAACCCTGCAGCTGTCAAACTGCCCTCCAGCAACATGCAAACATCAGGCGTGTTCACATCAGGCGTGTTCGTGCCTCCGAGGAGCGGTGTAAATAAATAAAGTCATGACGCAGCATGACGCCGTACGTCCACTCTTAGCTCGCCTGCGTGAACATCGTGAACACAAACGCACGAAACAAGCTGCTCTGTCTGTCGCCGTGTTTACGCCTCTGCACTGCTAAAAAAAGAAACTTTCCGATCGATACGTTTGATATAGATATTAATACAAATGAGTATCTTTTGAGCGTATGGATCGCGGAGGCATCGATCAGCTCGGCCCTGCAGCGGTGATGAAATCAGCTCACGCGGCGTTCAAAGAGTTTCGTCTCTTTGGCTGTTTTTCTTTGCTCATAATTAAACATGCAGCATTTTATGCTGAAACCTGAACACAGAATTACTCTGCAGGGGCCAGACGGGTGGCCCACCACCTCCACCACGTTCATTTATTAGGCTGAATTAAGAGCCTAATTTTAGTAATGTACACTTTCTTATTCCCCGCGCTCTGCCTCGGGCTCGACCGTCTCCGTAACACTCCAACGGGAGAAAGAAACAGACGCTCGGCTGCTTTAATTCCTCTTCATCTCCTTTCTCTTCGACCTTGAGCTCCTCCGACTGAAGAAGTAACATCGGCACAGAGGTCTTTTGTCATGTTGCGACCGCAGCCGTCAGAGCCATCAGCCCTCTGCAGGAAGCCTGTATTTCCTTCAGCCTCGACCGGCTTTATCGGATCCGTAACGCGGACTGTAACGCCGTGATTAACACGAGTGTCAGTGAAGTGGAATAATGTTATGTATGATCCGGCTGCCTCGGGGACACGTGTCACGTTTCATTAGTGTGTTTACAGGTACGCTGCAGCACTAATGCAGCGCAGGTGAAGGGTCAGCCAGCCTCCATTCAGGAGGCTCGGAGCAGCCGCAGTCATGGAATTAGTCAGGTGACCTCCAACGGCTGCATTTAATCAAACTTCACACATCAGGCTGCAGCCTCCTCGTCATGTTTCCTGCAGCTGAAGCTGAAGCTGATTATAAGACTCGGCATTGTCTCGTTAAAATAATCCGTGTTGCAGTTAAACCTGGAATCAAAAGGACTGTGCAGAGCGGCTCTGATAATCACTTTGGAGAGCCCGCTCCAGTGCAGCGACACTCAGTCATGGAAAAGTCCTTGAAAATGTGACATTTGACCAAAATATCTTGGAAACCGTGAGCTGAATCACAATCGAGTCGCTGTACGTGGCGGCGGCAGGTGTTCCACGTCGTGTTCCAGCTCAGGCTGAAGTTTCAAACATACGGGATCGTGATGTTTGAGTGTTGGGCTGATTACACGCTGAACGTCAGAGAAAGACAAAGTACCAAACACCGATGACTGCGTGGACAAGGTCGGCAGGCGCCCGAGGCCGTAAAGTCAAGGTGGGCGCTTCGCTTCGAGGATGAAAGAGAAGACTAATATTTAAATCAAAATGTAACATTATGAGTGCACATGCAGCCAAAATCAGCTCTGAAGACAGAAAATAAGACATGGACGCTGTTTCAAGACAATGTCATACAGTCTACAGCCATCTGTGTCCGGGCCTCACTGATTACTGTACAGAACCAGAACCACAGAACTTTATTAAACTGGATCAGATTTTATTCACAATATATTTGCTGCTTTTCCCTCTGATGTCCTCCAACTGCTCAGCTTCAACTCTCTGTGATTTACACACTTTATGATGGACACATAGCTTTAGCATAACCACTTGCTAAAGTGGCTAACTGCTGCTAACTGAATCTGCTGTTAGCATGCTAACAGAACCGGGCTCAGCAGCCGGACCGGACCGGGTTGGAGCACAGCCTCTGAGATCAACAGGGAATAACGTTACAGTACCGAGGTGATTTACAGACTAAGGCTAAAGCTGATATAATAAAGCTAATACAGCTAACACTGAGGATCCAGCTAACTGCTAACATTAGCCTTCTTAGTTAGCTTGGATGTAAAGCTAACATTAGCTAATGTTTTAGGTAGTCTCCCCCCCTCAGTAGTGAAGCGCTAACTGCGGTTAGCTAACTGAACTGACTCAGCCCGGGATGCCAGGAGCCAAACCCGGCAAGAAAACCACCTCGGTAGGCTGCTGTATTCACTGTTAGACTGGACACTGCTGGTTCAGAGGTTCTGTTGCTGTATTCACTGTTAGACTGGACACTGCTGGTTCAGAGGTTCTGTTGCTGTATTCACTGTTAGACTGGACACTGCTGGTTCAGAGGTTCTGTTACTGTATTCACTGTTAGACTGGACACTGCTGGTTCAGAGGTTCTGTTACTGTATTCACTGTTAGACTGGACACTGCTGGTTCAGAGGTTCTGTCGCTGTGTTCACTGTTAGACTGGACACTGCTGGTTCAGAGGTTCTGTCGCTGTGTTCACTGTTAGACTGGACACTGCTGGTTCAGAGGTTCTGTCGCTGTGTTCACTGTTAGACTGGACACTGCTGGTTCAGAGGTTCTGTCGCTGTGTTCACTGTTAGACTGGACACTGCTGGTTCAGAGGTTCTGTCGCTGTGTTCACTGTTAGACTGGACACTGCTGGTTCAGAGGTTCTGTCGCTGTGTTCACTGTTAGACTGGACACTGCTGGTTCAGAGGTTCTGTCGCTGTGTTCACTGTTAGACTGGACACTGCTGGTTCAGAGGTTCTGTCGCTGTGTTCACTGTTAGACTGGACACTGCTGGTTCTGAGGTTCTGTCGCTGTATTCACTGTTAGACTGGACACTGCTGGTTCTGAGGTTCTGTCGCTGTATTCACTGTTAGACTGGACACTGCTGGTTCAGAGGTTCTGTCGCTGTATTCACTGTTAGACTGGACACTGCTGGTTCAGAGGTTCTGTCGCTGTATTCACTGTTAGACTGGACACTGCTGGTTCAGAGGTTCTGTCGCTGTATTCACTGTTAGACTGGACACTGCTGGTTCAGAGGTTCTGTTGCTGTATTCACTGTTAGACTGGACACTGCTGGTTCAGAGGTTCTGTTACTGTATTCACTGTTAGACTGGACACTGCTGGTTCAGAGGTTCTGTTACTGTATTCACTGTTAGACTGGACACTGCTGGTTCAGAGGTTCTGTTGCTGTATTCACTGTTAGACTGGACACTGCTGGTTCAGAGGTTCTGTTGCTGTATTCACTGTTAGACTGGACACTGCTGGTTCAGAGGTTCTGTCGCTGTATTCACTGTTAGACTGGACACTGCTGGTTCAGAGGTTCTGTCGCTGTATTCACTGTTAGACTGGACACTGCTGGTTCAGAGGTTCTGTTACTGTATTCACTGTTAGACTGGACACTGCTGGTTCAGAGGTTCTGTTACTGTATTCACTGTTAGACTGGACACTGCTGGTTCAGAGGTTCTGTTGCTGTATTCACTGTTAGACTGGACACTGCTGGTTCAGAGGTTCTGTTGCTGTATTCACTGTTAGACTGGACTCTGCTGGTTCAGAGGTTCTGTTCGGTCCGGCCGTGTTCATTGGAAGGTAGACGCTGATGCTAGCTCATAGTGCTAGCTGCAATGCTTAGCAGTTACCAAACCACCCTGTACACACACTGATGCTCACTGGGTGATCTTCTGCGTACGTTCTTTATGTCTCATTTAAATTCCCTCTAATGTTCCTTTAACTTCTTCACGTTCATCCTGACAGCTCTGGGTTCTTCTGAACTCTCTCTCCTCCGCTCGAGTTTAAAGTCAGCTCGTTGGTTTGTGTCGAGCCTCTCAGACGACACGAGGCCGTGAAGCTCCAGCGTCACGTCTCGTCCCTACAAAGTGATCTCTGTCACACAGCGGGTAACGTTCAGCGGCGCCGCGTTCTGAACAGCGTGTTAGTTAAAAGATGGAGTCACTGCGCTCTCAGCAGAGCGCCACGACGCTCCACGGCGGCTGTAACGAAGCTCTCGTGGCTCCAGAAGCAAAATAAAGGCTCATTAAAGTGTAAACCAGGAGCGTCTTTCTGTGTCTGCCAGCTGAAACGTGTGAAACATCTAATTAGAGGCTTCGGCAAAGCTCAATTAAAGTATCCTCATTCCTGTTTCCACCGTTATAATTATCCTCACCTTGCTTTCTGAGTGACGGCGGCTCTAACGATGCCACCCCCCCTCGTCGGTAAATAATTCGTGCACGGGGGGGAGGCGACCTCAACTTGTGCGAGTCGTTCGTGACAACCATGGTGAAAATCTCCCGTTTAAAGCATTAATTCCTCACGCCGGGGACGCATTGATCTTCACATCACATGGATGAGCTGGTCTCAAGTGTGGCGCGCCGAGGCTGAAGGCCGTCACGCTCTCGTAGCGCATTGATTGGGCCAGCGAGTCGGTGTTATACGATTACAAGGCTCCAAACTCTTGAAGGTGAGCGCCACAAAACGAGCAGTAATTCCAGCATATCCACCGGGCTTCCAACAACAGGAACATTCATCAAGGTCTGCTGATGAAACCCGGAGACAGACGAGCTTTGAGAGCGAATAACGGAGGCCGACACGTCTGCTTTGTACGTGTCACTAAATCCTGGACTTTAGGATTTGTCTTGAAATGAAAGCTGGCAGCAAACTGCACTTTACTCTGTCGCAGGAGAGACGAGCTGCAGAGGAAATCAGCTCCAAGGCCGGCAGAGATGGACAGTCCACTTCAACGTCCATTACAGGAGGACAATTTACTGACAGCTCGAGCTGCTGCTGGTAACTCTGAACCAATCATCACAGACAGGAAGTTACTTCACAAGACGTGAAAGATAAAATGTTTCCTCATCTGTGAACAAAAACCTGACTGCAGTTCCTCTTGTCGTCCACTTGAGGCTGGCTCCAGAAGTGAGTCAGTCTCCATAAGTCCCCATGTTAAAATGTCCAACTTCACAGCAGAAATAAACATGTTTACAGCCTGGTACAAAAAACAGTTTTGGTCTCTATAGCTAATTTCCCCGTTCATGACAACTGTACTGAGCTAACAACGAGCTAAAACAAGATAACAAGTTACAACAAGGACAAGGACGTCACGGAGACTACGTCCAGGTTTTAGACAGTCTGCGGGGACGTCACGGAGACTACGTCCAGGTTTTAGACAGTCTGCGGGGACGTCGCGGAGACTACGTCCAGGTTTTAGACAGTCTGCGGGGACGTCGCGGAGACCACGTCCAGGTTTTAGACAGTCTGCGGGGACGTCGCGGAGACCACGTCCAGGTTTTAGACAGTCTGTTTAGAGAGTGTGGTGGCTTCACGGATACGACATCCATCCTTTATACCGTCAGTGGCTCAGCCACAGTTAGCTTCCCGTGCTAATAAGAGCTAGCTCAAAGTTCAGCTCGTTCACCTTCATGTTTATTTTTTTAATAAGCTGCTTCTTAAAATCTGAGTGTGACTTTGATAGAACTTTGTTGGCTGGTTCCACCTTCGTTAATGATTTCTTGTCATCATCATTCGCTCAGTTTTCCTTCCTCTCTTCAGCTGCTTCTGTCCGTTCACCAAACACGCGAGCACGTCTGATGAACGTTGATCTTTTACACGTTAACCTCCAGCACCGTCAAACATCACGCGTTTGACATTTTTAATATATTTATAATGTTGCAGCAGAAAACTGATGACAGAGAAACAGACGGACACAGTCTGAGGTGTGAAATGGAAACACTCGAAACAAAAAAGCTCCGTCACATCTGCTCCTGACGTGTTCGACTCATTCAACATACAACTCTCTGAACGTGAGGACGACACGTCGTCTGATGAACGGATCATGCATCTCTCATCAGCTCAGTTTATCTCCTGTTTGTTTCCTGCTGCAGCGTCCTCGCTCGTCTTTGGACATACACAGTTACTCCTGGTAGATGTTGCTACTCGTCAACCCTCCACATTGTCCTGAGGGTCCCATTCTTCACACTCCAACAAAATGACTCCATAAATTCAGCTCTCTGATATGAACTGTTTTCTGTGGTTACTCTGCTGATCAATCATACTTATTCATCATTGATCAGGATTATTGACTCGTCTTTTCGTCTGCAGATGCTTAAAAACTGAATTTGGCTGCTGAAATCTTATCATAAATGACTCGGGTAGAGACGGAAACAGTCCTGGAGTCAGGACACGTCCTGCAGGCTACGTTTACAATTTAACATCACATCTATTAAATTCAGGTTCGTTCTGACGACGCTGAGTGACAGGAAACGAACACGCTGTCAGCTGTTCATGCTAACTACCTGTCGTAAAGGAATTGTTCTGTTGTTAGCTACTCATGCTAAGTTGTCCGTTGTCAGTTAGCTAATGCTAAATACTTAGCTAATGCTTAATAACTCCTTTACCTCCCAAAGACAGTTGCATGCTAGCTACCATATAAATTGCTATCAATTGATACTAAATTTGTTTTCCTCTCATGCTAAATACAGTTAGCCAGTTGCTAATGACCTGGTTAGCTTCTCATGCTACCTAGCTAACAAGCTAACTAATATGCTAACTTGCATTGAGTGCAAATTTAGAAGTTAGACAGCTAAATAAAGAATTAACGTTGATTACTGCTGAATCCAGCTGATCAATGGAAGTTATGAGTGCATTGATTCAATGCAAACATCCTCACACCTTCGACGAAGGCAGGTAGAGTTCCTCTGTGTGTTCAGTCAAAGGAACTGAAGTGTCCGTCACCTCGCGCTGATCCAGGATCAGCCTGAAGCCTGAAACAATAACACTGTTCAGTAATGGAACCTCCACCTCTCTCTCTCTCTCCGTGACCTTGTGGAGGCGTCGCTCCGCGTCAGCCTTAAATATTTATGATCATGCAGAGTGACGGCCGCCTGTAGCATTTTACATCCTGTGAATCTGATTTCAGGAGCTACGTGTTCTATCTTTTCATTACGTGGAGGAGGCGGAGGAGTTCAGCCGGGGTCAGGCGAGGGGGCGGAGGCTGAGGGCGGAGAGTCACAATTCATTCAAATTACTGTGGACACCACCTGTGTGCAGAGTGATGTCACCTGTACGAGACACAAACTTCCTCTGTTCTCTCGCCGTGTTTCACATTTTTCTTGGAGGTATTTCTCGTCGCTCGGGCGGCGCCACTCAAAGAGCTACTCTGAGCTTTCTGTGACCTCGGACCATATCTAATCAATTTAGAGATTTCTTCTCTTTTCTTTAATTAATTAAAGATCAAAGAGTCGAGACTGAAGCTTCCTCTGCTGCAGATTTTTAAATGAAGATGAAACATTCACGGTCACACACACACACTCGTGTGGACACTCTTATCAGAAACTCACTTGCATGCATTCGAACACATCAGACCTGCTGCTCTCCAAACATGCAGCCTCATGTTTATTTATAATATGCCAATATGGAGCACTTCAAAGAATTGTCCAGCCCTGAAGAAGAAGAAGAAGAAGAAGGAGAAGAAGGAGAAGAAGCAGCAGTCCTCCCCGAGGTGGAGTCTGTAAATAAGACCCAGAAGAAGCCGAGGCTCGGCTCGAGTCCTTCAAACTTGAAGTGGTGGTGGAGAAAAGACAAGAAACTCATCGCCACGGCCGTCTCTTTGTTGTCAACGCCGCTCGTGATGCAACCGTGACGACAGCGGCGGCGTCTGGAGCTTTGACTCTGCGAGCTGAAGATTCACCCAAAGGGAGAGCAGCCGCACCGGCCGACGCTGACCGCAGAACAAAAAGAGACGGAGCTCCACACACGAATGATCTCACCGCGGCAGATAAACTTAGACCACCGAGTCAAGGTCGGCGTCGCAGATTTACCGCCTGTTTTTAGTGAGTAAAGCTTTTTAACGGCTCGACTCTCTCATGTGTTGCCAACGTGAGGATGAGGATGAGGGATTAGCGACTGAGCTGGCAGGAAGTGGAGATCTTCTGCATAAAGACAGGTGACATCACCTTTATTCACTCTGATATGAGACACGTTGACACACAGACCTGCAGCTATACAACAAGATCCCACGAGAGCTGATTAGACCGAGCCGAGCGGCTCCGAAAGTCTCGCTGCGAGAGCCCGGAGGCCGCTGTCATCAAATTTGTAAGATGCTAGCTGAGATTTGAAGAAGCGGCTGGATTCATCGTGTCCTTCAGGAGACTTTCACCAGCTCAAGTCGAACAATGAAACAAAAAAAGTCTTTAAACATGACGACACATCCAGCGTCACGTGTGAACGTCTGTGAAGTGTCTTAAACCTGCATTATTTCTAACGTCCAGCAGGGGGGACTCCACTGGCTGCAGCAATAAGGTCAGATTGTATAGAGTCTTATGGAGAAACATATGGAGACAGCTCGTTGATTTATTGGCTCAGGAAAGTTTCCTCGTCAGTTTCTGCTCTCAGTCTCTAGTTTGAAGTCTTCTTCCACGCAGCATGATGTTCATTTGGGTTCAGTGAACTTTAAAACACCATGAAGAATATTTTATTTTGTTACAGGAATGTTTTATTGGACTGGACGACAGAAGGATCGGACTGTGAGGTGTGATCACCACTACAGACGCTGCTTTGAGTTCTCCAGGGAGTTCTCCAGGGAGTTCTCCAGGGAGTTCAAGGGAGAACTTCAAGGGTTTTTTAAGAACTACAAAAACAAGCGACAGACCTGGATACGCGCTAAAATAGAACACTTCATCAGACTTTGTTAATGAGGCTAAAAATGTTGCAAAGTGTGTGAAATGAAAGCAGACGTGTTGCAGGACGCAGCAGCAGGTCTGCGCTGTCTGCTGGAGGCTTTAACCCAGAACGTCCTGACAGCGCTCTGAGCAGAGACATTTATAGCGCGAGCCGCCCGGTGGGAATCCAGGCGCCACATCAGCTCCTTATCAGCACCTCGCCTCGACTACGCCTTCCACACGATCACAACACGTCCCCCTGCAGCCGCTGAGAAACCCCCCAGACTGACAAACTGTTTGTGCATTCATGCACCGCGCTGCGCGGGGAAGTCTGTGTTTTTGTGCCGTGTCTGTAGACGGCAGAACAAACAGTCACCGCGTGACTCACCCTGCAGCCGACTGCATTTGCATTATGGCCTCGACGCACGCCGCTATCAGCACGAATCAGCTTCCCCCCCGACCGAGAGAAGCTGCCGAAAATAAGCTCAGGTAAGCAGTTCAGCTGAGAGCAGCAGCAGGCGGCTTCTGTTGATTCATCCTGACACACTCCAATAGTTCACGTCTACGTGTTTTCACTACGACGGTGCAGCCGGCGGACTGGGAGGGCTGCACGTTACGGACGGGTCAAAGATCTGAGATGAAGCAACGAGTCCAACGAATAAAACAGGTGACACTAACGAGCTGAAACCAATCATGGTGGAACATGGCGGGAAAACACAAAGGCAGGAAGTAGAAATACACAAGGAGAGGTAGAACTACAAAATAAAACAAGAAACTCAAAAGTACGACATAAAGTTGACGCGCGGACGCTCCAACGAACGATGGAGAATAATATCACAGAGGCTTCATGATGCCTGCACTGGCAACTGATTAAGCCAGAACTGAATTCATTAAATCTCTGTCACATTATTTTATCTCGAGTTTGAGCAGCTTTACAAACTTTAATCCAAAGTGCAGTCACAGTCTGTAAAATTCCACCTTAAATGAAGTCCATCTTAAGGAAAGAAAGAAAGTAAAGAAATATCAGCCGGAGCATTTTCAGGTTTTCGAGGCAGAAATGATTTTCTGCAGCCGAGCTGATTTAAAATTCTGGTGGAGGTCCTGAAGTTTCCAAAGATATCAAATCTGTCAGAAACGTGTTGAAAAAAAATAAAGTGATGGAACGTTCAGTCTTTGAAAAACATCTTCTCTTTCAATATTTTTATCCGGTATAGACATTCTAATAACTTCAATGAAACGCTGCATTTAAAAAATGAAAATAAAACTTCCACTCAGGATTTTTCTGTGAATAGAAGTGGAAGTCCACGTTGAAGCGTGTTTAACTCTGAATACAATATATGAAATATTTATAGTCGTTTCAGTCGTCTGACCTCATTCTGTCAACAATCCAAAAAGTTTGGAGTCAGCCGAGAAAGACACTTTGAAAACGTCAGAAAGTTCAGTTTGAATCTCCCCAGCCGAGCACGTCCAACATATTTAAATACACATTTTAATTCTTATCATCGCTTCATACAACTCAACATCCGTGTGACAACCTGAAGAAAGAAGAGAGTCTGAATGTTTCAGCCGTGATGGACACGAGGTCTGAAAATGCAAATAATCAAAAAATAAAATAAAAATCCTCCACGAGAGGATTACACGTCAGTCACAGCCTGGAAATAATGTTTGGGAAAGTTTCTACTTTTCCCGACTCGTGAGGTAAAGTTTTATAATTCACCACTCGGTCTGTGACGGAAACCTGAAGTGAACTTTAAACCAGCCGAGGTCGCTCCGTGATGAAGCACTTCATGTTCCTCCACCTGTAATCTGCAGCTCACAGAGAGAAACATCATCATCACGGACCAGAACACGGAGGACCGAAGCTGACGGGTTAATGAATACATGAATTTTAATCAACGACGATTTAAAAAAACATTATTTTATAGTTCTGACCAATGACGGAGGGACGGGTTTGAAGGCTCAAGTCATAAATTATATTCAAATATTTGACTTTATTTTTGATGGATATTATTTTATTATGTGTAATTTTATAAGAAATAAAATACAACAGTTCAACAAGTGCTGACAGAGAGAATAACAGCACAGAGACTTAACTGCATGTATTGATGACCATTACATTAACGTTACATTAACGTTACATTAACAGTCATCATATATCTTGGACTGTAACAAAGATGAACATATTTCTACACAGTAAGGACCAGCTGTTAGAAACTGAACACAATCAGCTGATAATAAACCTGAACGGCCACCATCACTTATCAAACCAATAACTAACATTCAGACAACGTGAGACAACCTTATCATACTTTAATACTTTGACCTAGTGTTTCTGTAGCATTGACAGAATGTTCCAAAATAAACATATTATCAGTTTGAAGTAAACTAAAGCTCCCTGCGCTGTCCCTTTAAGAAATATGACACTCAAACAGTTCGTTACGTGTCCGTAAAAACACATCACACTCGAGGGAGTGCTGTTATACTGAATATCAGCACGGCCAAGCTGTTATTCAGTGTAACAGCACTCCCTCGAGTGTGATGTGTAAATAATTGGAAACTTCTTCAACAGGTCGTTATTGTTTGTTTTTAAATCAGTTTGGAGCTCTTTTTACAGGTATAGTCACATAATTTATTAATTAAAGGAACAAATATGTCAAATTGAAACTTAGTTTTATAATAAATAAAATACAAAATTAAAGTAACCTAAAAACAATGAGAAAACATGCTGGAAAACTGAATTTGTCTATAATTTGTATAAAACTTACAGCTTTTATTCTGTAGATTCATCAATCAGTTCAAAACTATTACATTTTTGAAATTTTAACTATTTTCGTAATCTAAAAAAAAATGTCCAAGCTTCTCAGATGTTAGTATCTCTGAGTTGTGGACAAAACAAGACGTTTAGGGACGTCAGACTAACTGATTAATGATCGACAGATTAATTAATAATGTAGATGAATGTAGTATTCCTCACATTTTTAATTACGTTGTTGCTTCACTGTTATACAAACAAATTAAATATTTTCAGACTAATCGATTGATAATTGTTGATCACGGAGCAGTTTTAGCGTCGACACGAACACCTCGGTTTACTTAGAGACAAAACGACGACCTTTTTTATCCGACGATAAACATCAAACTCGACGACTTAATGAGGTGACTCAGCTCCAAACTCGTCCTTTAAATCTGCCACACACACACACACACACACACACACACACACACACTTTGTGCTGTGTAACATCTCGTCAATCAGCTGCTCGGACACACACCTGAAGTGACTGAAGAGCATCTCCGCTCAATAGGCTCTTAGTCACTGTTGATTTTGTGTGTGTGTGTGTGTGTGTGTGTGTGTGGATGCTGACAGATAATCAATGTCGTGTGATTGGCTCGTGACCTAGCGGTGCAGGCCCGTTGTCGTGACGACCTGGCTTAAAAAGGATGCTCGCTCACTAGAAAATTGGTTTGAGGCTGAAGATTCTTTTATTTGCTGCTGTGTGTGTGTGTGTGTGTGTGTGTGTGTGGACAGACAGACGATGTCTAACCAACACGTGACGGGACCGTTAAAAATATCAGTCGTAAAGTCAAACGTGACGTTTTTATCTGGACCAACAAACACAGAAAGTCACGTTTGAAGTATTTTCAGGTGTTCATCATCGATGAGGGATGCTAACTGAATCTGCTGTTAGCATGCTAACAGAACCGGGCTCAGCAGCCGGACCGGACCGGGTTGGAGCACAGCCTCTGAGACCAACAGGGAATGTGACAGTACCGAGGTGATTTACAGACTTTATGATGGAAACATTGATAAGTAGTGAAGCTAACGCTAACTGTGGTTAGCTCGGTCAGCCGTGTAGCTAACTGAACTGACTCAGCCCGGGATGCCAGGAGCCAAACCCGGCAAGAAAACCACCTCGGTAGGCTGCTGTATTCACTGTTAGACTGGACACTGCTGGTTCAGAGGTTCTGTTACTGTATTCACTGTTAGACTGGACACTGCTGGTTCAGAGGTTCTGTTACTGTATTCACTGTTAGACTGGACACTGCTGGTTCAGAGGTTCTGTTGCTGTATTCACTGTTAGACTGGACACTGCTGGTTCAGAGGTTCTGTTACTGTATTCACTGTTAGACTGGACACTGCTGGTTCAGAGGTTCTGTTGCTGTATTCACTGTTAGACTGGACACTGCTGGTTCAGAGGTTCTGTTGCTGTGTTCACTGTTAGACTGGACACTGCTGGTTCAGAGGTTCTGTTACTGTATTCACTGTTAGACTGGACACTGCTGGTTCTGGTTCTGTTACTGTATTCACTGTTAGACTGGACACTGCTGGTTCAGAGGTTCTGTTACTGTATTCACTGTTAGACTGGACACTGCTGGTTCTGGTTCTGTTACTGTATTCACTGTTAGACTGGACACTGCTGGTTCAGAGGTTCTGTTGCTGTATTCACTGTTAGACTGGACACTGCTGGTTCAGAGGTTCTGTTGCTGTATTCACTGTTAGACTGGACACTGCTGGTTCAGAGGTTCTGTTACTGTGTTCACTGTTAGACTGGACACTGCTGGTTCTGGTTCTGTTACTGTATTCACTCTTAGACCGAGCATCCTCGTTCCGACAGAGGAGGCTGTAAAATCCTCTGCAGCTCTTCGGGGAGCCTCCGAGTTGGACGAGCTGATTAAGTTGCGTTTTTCTTGACCAATGGAGTGCGGCGACAGACAATTAGGACGCCGGCGTGCCGCTCTCTGTGGTTGTTATTTCTCAGGCTCAAAATGACCTCCGGGAAAGACTTGTGGATGGAGGAGGAGGCGGAGGAGGAGGCGGAGGAGGGGGGTGAGGTGTAGATAGCCTGCCCAGCATGCTGCTCATCACGGGCGCGTTTGATCTATTGCCTGCCACCTCCCTCCTCCCCTCCTCCCCTCCCTCCTCGCCTCCTCGCTCAGTCATACTCTGGCTGTTTGAGCGCCACCAGCCACCCATATATTACACACCAACATCCACTGGATGTGATTTAGGAAGGTAAAAATAACTCTCCCCTCCTTCCTCCTGCTCCAGCTATCCATCTGTCCATCCACGCGTCTCCTCCTCCTCCTCCTCCTCCTCGTCTCGGTCTTCCCGCCACCTGCTCCAGAGCAGATCAGCACACCTGAGGGGTTCGAGGTGTTTCCTGTCTGGATTAACTCGGAAATTTGGGGATTTAGCAGCTTTGAGTCGATTCTGAGGGCTGCAGCTAAGAATGATCTGCAGGGTTGATTCTTATTTCGTCTGGAGCACGACAAAACAGACGAACGCACCAACTGTCTGAACCCACAAAAAAATCTAATTTTAATGATACAAAAGAGAAAAAAGCAGCAAGTCTTCATATTTTAGACGCTGGAATCAAAATAATTTCTTTAAGCTTTAAAAATAGTATTTCTACCATTTATCTCATGACTAAAACATCGTCGTCGCTGTGTGAACTTTAGACTTCAGTGAATATTATAAACCGCTGTGCAGAAATCTGATGAGCCGTTTGAAGCGTTAAACTGTGACTCTAACTTCCTGTATTTTATGGCCTCACCTGAACTTTAAACACCTTTTCTATCACTGATTAAACTGACAGAAACTTTCTGTATATTTCATTTTATATTCAGTTGATAACAATAAGAGAACCATGAACCAAACTAATCTAACTACAGATTGTTTCAGTGTTTCTGATATTTTCTGTCTGTATTATTTATTTTTTAATTTTTAACAATCATACAAACTTCATTTTGTCTTATTTCTCCAGCTCATTAGTGATGTGTCGTCTGTGAACGAGCCGGATCAAAGAGCCGGTAAGTGCTGTAAATGCATGAAAACAGCTGGCTACAGCAATTTATTGATATTAGAAAATGTCATTTTTACTTTTGAATACTTCAGTACAAAGCACGTGTTGAATAATTTAAGTGATGTATGTGTATGCCATCACTAGAATATAGTTTATGTTCAGATCTTCACTGAGTCACATTTATTTAATTTACAGATGAAACATTCAGAGAAACTTTAAAGAGAAATATTTACTTCAGTTTCCTTTTCTTAAGGATAAATTCCATCGGCTGACGTGTCCGTTAGCGGAGCTATTCGCGACCATTCTAGTCAATGTTTCAAATCCCACCAGAAGCACCGCGAGATTTTCAAAATAAAACACCCGTGCAGACTTCACACTGTGAAAACAAATTAACTACGTAGCATATTTACATATTTGGAAGCACATAAACCAGAAAAAATGACCAAAGTCTGCAGGCAAAACATGAGTGACGTGACGGAGACGTGCCTGGTGACGGTTACACCCGTAAATTTAAGAACGCTCCATGACCCCCCTTTGTAGCTTTGGCGACCCCTCGAGGGGTCCAGGACCTCCTGGTGAACCAAGCGTCTGCCTGCCTGAACACAGTAACTGACGTTTGGATGAGCTTGGGTTGTTTAGATTTCCCCAACCCGTCCAACACCTTCAGGATGAACTGGAACCGAGCTCGTGCAGAGCTGGACCTCACTGAGGAAAGCCTGACACCAGAAGAGGTGGAGGCTGTTACACCGACACGTATCTGGTCGCGTAGCTTCCAGGTGTGAACTCGCTCCTCTGATCTACGAGCCTGAAGACGACAGAAGAGAACCTCTGAGCGTTCAGTCGGTTCAGGCCGGGCTTCCCCCATAAATCAGCCGCTCGCTCTCGTCAGAGGAAGGAAGACGAAAGTCAAGTGTGAGGAAATCAAGAAAACAGCTGCCAACACATCTCAGCCTTCATCATCAGAGGCTCCACAGGCCCCAGCAGACTGCTCTCTCTTCACGCCGGCGTTCTCCGGCACACATTTGCACTTGAAAAGAGATCCAGATATTCAAAATAACTCCTCGAGGGCGCTCCTGATTTAATGAAGCAGGCGTTACTCAAATATTGTCCTGTGGCCTGATTCAACATCGCCTGAACGTCGTGGATATTTCATTTAAAAAATCATCTTCAGGACGACTTTGCATCAGGAAAAGTGTAAAACAAAAGTATGTTGTTACTATGACAACCAGTCCTGTAAGAACAGGAAATGTGTAATCCATGCTGGCAGTTTTTCCTCTTCAGCCTGTTAAAATGTGAAAATCATCAGAATTCATTTCACGTCGTCTTTTTTAAAGATTTTCTTCAAAGTATTTCTTCTGAGTAAATATTTATTTATGCAGCTCTTTGTTCAGAATATGACAGACGTGGAATATAATCATCACCTGAAAATCAGACTCGTTTTGTTTTTGTTACCTTACAATGAGACTTTATATCCACAGACACCAAACGCTGACTCAGGATCAGATTGTTTAATCGAAACAACACTGCCTGGTATTTGTAGTTTTGTCTGCTCGTCTGGGTTTAGTCCTGATCGATCTTAGAACCAATCAGCTGTCATCTGATGGCCGACGTTTCTGGACTTCCAGACGTACGTGAGCCGAGACTTCCTCTGCAGTCTGAGACAGACACATTTCTGCTCATCTGCAGAAAAAGAGCGTGAACATAAAAGCAGATCACTGTTTTAAAAAGCTAATAAAGATATCAGATGATAGTCAATGCGTTCCCCGGGTGACCAGAACACTTCTGGTGTCAGATTCAGAGAGTCTTCATGTGTCTGTTCATAGAGATTCTCAGCGCTGGGAGTGATTTTTGTGGACCGGACTGAAAGAATCCAACCAAACCTGCATCCAGCTCAGAAATTCAAGAATCAAAACCACACAGGAGGCGTTGGCCTGAAAACATCAGTCTCACGGTCAGGTCTGAGGTTCGCCTGCAGTGTGAGGAGATCACTGAGCCAGGACGGATCACATGACCTCACACTGTTCACCACTGCAGCACCGCTGGCTGCAAAACAGGAAGATGAACACAGCTCTGAGGCGTCCACGTTCATTCTCGCTGCTATTTTTACCGACCAGCTGCCTGGATGTCTCACCAAAATAAGATAAAATAAACCTCCCGCCCCTCTGCAACCTGAGAGACGTGTCTCTGGGTGAAGGAGAGGAGTCGGGGGAGTCGTTCGGCTACATGCGGGACACGTCCATTGATTTCTCGGGGCCTTCGCAGGCCCTTACCTCAGCGAGATGAACGCCTTCGCCAAGGCCACCGGTGGCAGTGAAGAGGAGGGACGAGGGGGGGGCAGTGTGGACAGAGCCTTGGGAAATCAGACCATAATTAAAAAGCCAAAGACCCCCCGAGCAGATGGTAACCACGAGAGGAGAAGGACGGAGAGAGAGAGAGAGAAATGAGGAAAATGAAACAGCGGATAGGGCAGGAAAAGGAAGACTGATGAGAGGGAGATGATGGGAAGAAAGAGAAAATGAAGATTGAAAAGGTAGACAGGAAAAGAGAGAGGAAGGAAATGAAAGAAGCAAAACTGAAAATCAAAAAAAGATGAAGATGAAAGAGGTCCAGAGGGACGATGGGAGGAAGGAAGACAAAAGATGAAGAGGTGAGGAAAAATGCTGGAAAGATAGAAAACTGGAGGCCAGAGGAGAAAAAAGAGAAAAGATGGGAGTGAGAACATGCGAGAAGATGACAAGGCGGCGAGGAAACGAGGTACACGGAGAACAAACTAATTGAAAAAGATAAAACTGAGTAAAAAAAAAAGCAGGTTGAGAAACGCTGAGCTGGAAATGGAGACGAGATAAAGAAAGAAGAGGAAATGAGAAAAGGAAGGTGAGCGAGTGAGAGGAGAGATGTCGGAGTGTTGACCTGAACAACGTGAACCACTGTTGATAACAAAGAGTTTGACTGAGAGGACGTGAAGCATCTGCAGCATGACGCGTGGAGTTCCTCAGGGCTCCATGCTCGGTCCTCTCCGGTTTAACATTTACATGCTTCTCTCTCAGATGTCGATCAAACCTTTACAGCCATAAATCCAGAAACATCAGTACCTACGTATAATTACAGACAAACAATAAGGACTGCAGAGGGCGATTAACATGCCACGTTGGTACGATGATGATTAAAGGAGGTACGGAGCGAGCCGTCTCGTTTTCGTCTCATCTCTGTTGAGAGTTGCTCGTGTGCGGCAGCGATCAGCACTCACGAGAAAACGGCGGCAGGTAAAGACAAAGTTTACGAGCTGAAGTGCAAGCCAGCACTTTATTTATCTGTCGGTGCAATCTGTTGCAAGTTTAACGGCTGATTTGAGGCCAAATCATGGGACATGGGGAACATTTATTGTGGTGAAATGATGAGAAAATGTTTGATTTATTAAGGAAAAGATGTTTTTGTTATTGGAGATAACTTCTCATCTTGTACATAGAGTATTTTGTTACATTCACTTTTTTATTTGGTTTTGTGAATATTACCACCGTTTGCACCTCGGTTTGTTTCATGGACCATCTTCTACATCTGGTTGTGGTTGAGCAACATGAGAATCAATGAATTATGAGCAATGAAGTTATTTTGTGTTTGTTTCATAGCGATTATGTTCAACTCCAGATTTGATCTGAATACGACCGAGACACGTCAAGTTTCCTGAAACTTTATTCTTTGTTGTTTTTTCATAACCGCTAATAAATGAAATATTTTGTATTTGGGAAAATAAAACTGGACTTTGATGAAACAAGATATTCTTCTTCCTCTTAATATAGATTTTGGATCTATTAAATGTCTTTCCTATCATCGTGTTACATTATTAATAAGAGCTGTTCTCACTTCTAACACGACCTTCACTCACAGAATCACCTTTAAATAATCAATAAAGGTCTTTATACGTTCATCACCACTTTTCAAACTGCAGATACATCGAAGAATAACTCATGAATCAGTCCAGACGTCTCTGCAGGATAAATGTCGAGGGGAAGCTGGACGTCTTCGTCTGCTCGGCGATACGCCCACTTCCTCCTTTCCCAGCGGAGCGGCGACCCTCACGCCGCCGTGACTCTGATCCCCTCCACACGTCTGACTCTTCCACACTATGTCAGCTCTAATTGGCCATTACGACAGTGCGGTGCTGCGGCGCTAACCATAACCCGGGCTGAACTTTTAGCCTTAGCGATTAGCCGACATTAGCCTTGTCATTGAAATCGGCGGGCGGACCCTCGTGTGACGGTTGAGGGTCCCTGTGTGTCATCGCCATAACGTGGGAAGAGTTTGATGGAGTGCGGACCTTTGTGCGGTTCATCCTCCGACTTAATGACACCATGGAGGAGGAGGAGGAGGAGGAGGAGAAGGAGGAGGAGGAGGTGAGACGAAGGCGGTGAATGTGAATGAGGGCGTGTCGATGTGTGCACACGGCTGATGATTCAGTTAACCTTTATTTCACCTGGGAAAGGTTAGCGTGACGTGCACGGCGGTTTACTCAGAGGAGTCAGTAAGGTGTGACTGATGAGGTAAGACATTAAACTCCATCCATGACCAGAAGACACCATACGGAGGCCTGTAAGTGACACATTTCTATAAAGCTGGTTGTTGTTTGGAGCCCTGCAAGTGTTTGATTAATTCGCCTGCAGATAAATGAAGTTAAATCAAAATGCTCTCATGACTTCATGAGGATTCATGGGTCCACTATCATCAGTGTTGTTGACCACGTGTTGAAGACCCAGTAGGAGAGACCGACAACCAATCAGAGCGCAGAGCGACACATACCAGCCGGGGCTTTTCAAGCAAAAACATGGCGGTCTGTCTCAAACGCTCTCGTATAACAGTGAAATATGAACACATATGAAATGCCCCCTGCCCCATCGCAAATAAACGGTTGTGATTGGCACGATGGCATCCATTGAGAGGATCTGACAGACGAGAGGAACCGACACAAGCTCAGCAAACTCCCAAAATTCAACCTTCAGTCAATAAAATATCAGAAATGATGAAATCTTCATTTGTGCCTTTTACAATGTAAAATTCTGCATAGAGTTTATTTCACTAATGCGAAACAGAATGGACAATCGCTGACTGCTGACTTTGGCCACATGTTTTTATCCTGCCCTCTTCTGTCGAAGTTCTGGGCTGTAATTTTTGAAACAATTCGTGAAGTAACAGGCCAAAGTACAGAGCTGGAGCCCCTCACTGCCCACACGAAGAATCATTACATTTTCCACCTTACTTGTTTGAAGACTCATTGTATTCAGGAAGTTTTGCATTGCATCATGCTGGAGAAGATTCTCCAGGTTCTCCTGGAAAGGTTCGTTAAACTTGTATCTTATGTGTGTGTGTGTGGTAACAGTGAAAGGAGTGAATGTGTGGCCTGGCGTGGGAATGAAGTAATGGGAGTGAATAACTTGTCATGGAACTATTGTTTCTTCTGATTGCGACCACAAGAAATGATGACAACAAGCCACCGAAGGTGTTCAGTCTATGACAGACCTGCCATGAATAAGAAGTTCTGGTAAACCTGGATCTGTTTTTCTCAACCTGTTCCAGGTTCATGTGCGGTGAAGAAAATAACATTTTCCTCAGAAACTCTTCAGACCTTTTCTAAAGTTTGATTAAGCGACACAAAGAGGCTTCACCTTCTGTTGAAGCGTTCTCTTTGCAGATGTACCCAAACTGTCGTCTGTCGGCGTCCCTGAATACACTCCATTAACTCGGAGCAGAGCTGCGACTCAAAGCGCCTGATTTGTAATGTAGCATTAGCTGAGGGCCAACAGCACGAACACACAGCGGCAAACACACACACCACGCAGCCGAGCAACAATGAACCTGATTGGACTAATTACACACTATTACGCTGCTGCGTTGTGCTCAGACCAGCAGTCCTGAACTGAGCGGCTTCCTTTGACTTTAACAGGTTGAATACTTAAAAACACTCATCGCTCGACCGTGCGGCTCAATCACAGCTCGTTTGTGATTTAGATATTCTGTCGCTTCGACATCAAAGAGCAGAAAAAAACGTGTCCGACGCTGAAAACCAGAAAACAAAAGCAACACCGTGTTTGACAGGCAGCGACAAAATGATTCATCTGTGATCAAATGTTAATGTGCTGTCAGCTGGTTTACGTTCAGTCTGTCAGCGTTTCTTTGGACTTTTCTGCCCATGAGCTCCAGAGGAAGTCATGTGGTCAAACTTTGTCAAAGCTTCTTCCTGTGAACTCAAAGCGTGACGTGAACGTAACGTTAAAATGCTGCATTGATTCCAGTTTAATCTGCTCAAGCCTCAAAGCCTTTTCCACCATGACTGAAGCATGCTGGTCAAAACCTGGACGTAGTCTCCGTGACCACGCCCACCTGTCAGTCAAAGCGTCCACGCTTTTAATCCTGCATAACTTTAAGCCTTAATATAATCTGAACAGGTGAGCTGTATAAAAATTCACCCTCAGTACAGTTGTCATGAACGGGGAAATTAGCTATAGAGACCAAAACTGTTTTTTGTACCAGGCTGTAAACATGTTTATTTCTGCTGTGAAGTTGGACATTTTAACATGGGGACTTATGGAGACTGACTCACTTCTGGAGCCAGCCTCAAGTGGACGACAAGAGGAACTGCAGTTTGCGGCTTCACTTCACGGACACGGAGGTTGCTGCTCGTCTCTTCAAACCAAAAATTATTTTAATTAAACGTTTAAAACAGAAGTACGGCAGCCTGAATGTGTCAATCATGGAAACAGGTGTGGATAAAATGAGGCTCTTCTGGGGCGCGGACACGTGAAAATAGGCCGTAAACAGCTGGATGTGTTTACATGGAACATAATGAGGACAGCTGTTATGAACAAAGTTTCCTGTTTGAGACTTCCAGGGTAAAAAATGTAAAGAGAGTTTGAGTCAAACGAAGGATGCACTGTTGTCATCATGGATTCATCTGATGAATATTTTTAAAGGTCGAGATCATTCTGATGTTGGAGATCCTTCATGCTACATAAGATTATTAAATGTACTTTAAAATCTGTAAAACAAGACGAATCTCAACAGACACGAAGGTCAGAACAGTAAACCAGTAAAACAGATCGTTCCTACACGTGGACGCGTCCACTCATTTTTAGATATCACAGATATGAACGATGAAGACGCCCGCTGAGCCGACGTGGGACGCTCCCCGCGACGCAAATGACAAATTAAAAAGAGACGGCGCTCTGTAATGATGTCTCCTGGTGAGGAGCGGGACTCGTCTGCCTCCTGCTGATCTCAGTGTGTGTGTGTGTGTGAACACACACAGAGGTGTGCATAACACTCTCCTCTGTTTAGACGTCGTCTCTCCTCCGGAGAGCTCCGATAATGTAATAACGCTCATAACCCGTCAGAACGGATTAAACGTCTCTTTAAACGGGAGGAAATGTAATAAAAGTCTTTAATGTGCTGAAATAAATTGGCACATGATTTCCTCTTCTAATGATGTTATTACATTAAGCAGCAATTCATTAAGTTAACGGGGTTTATTACATGTTTGACTAATTCAGGAGGATTTTTCATGACAGCGTTTATTACCTCATCAAATGTTTCGGACACGACGCCGTGCATCGTCGTCTTGTTCTGTACACGGCAGCGTTTTTTGTCTCGACTCCGTATGGCAGCATTTAACCTCAGCCGTCCTCTTCCTGTCCCCGAGGACTGACGGTGGCTCCGAAAGGACAAAAAAGAGAAAGAACGTCCACGAAGAAAAATACAAACAAGAAATGCTGCAAACCCTGCAGCCCTGTGGAGCCTTTCAGCCTCTTTTAGCTCCCAGTTTTAGATCCGCGGCACATGTCCTGTTCGGTCTGAGCAGAAACAGATCACAGTGGAGCTAAATCCACCTTAAAAACACCTTAAATCCACAACAGCCCGCTCTCTATGTGATTCTGTTCAGCCCTAACGAGAAGAGAGATCATACGGCGTTTAAAGAAAGCCTCTCTGTGATTGGCTCGTCGAGGATGAAGGTCTCAGGAGCGTCTGCACGTGAACCCGGCGTGGCAGCGCTGATGTTCTCTAATCAGAAAGCTACGAGCGTGTGTCAGGTGTGCTGCAGCAGAAGCTGCAGGTGTTCAGCTTCTCCAGACAACTGGCAGAAGCACAAATTCATCCTGACAACACACACACACACACACACACACACTCACATTACAAACTTCAGCGGGGTAGATCTGCTGCTCTGACCCCGAACCTCCACCAAACATCCATCCTCTGCCTGCAGCCCAGCTGGGAGACAACAGGAGGGTGTGTGTGTGTGTGTGTGTTTGCTGCAGAGCTTCACTTGGTCTCTCCGTGTGCTGCAGTAAAGCAGCCAGAAACGCTGCGACGCTCCACTGAACAATGTTGACGAAGCAGCTCACTGACTGTTTGCCATCGTTAGTCGGACATGCAGCAGTAAATGGGCAGGTGTACAGTGTGTGTGTGTGTGTGTGTGTACAGCATCAGCATGTCCGACCAAAACAATACGCTTCACACCACAGCTGACCAGACTGTCAACAAGAGCATTAAAAATCATAAAACTCACTTCAAGCTGTAAACTGAATTAAACTCATCCAAACTGTCGTCGTCTTTCCAACAGTCACCTCTGACAGGCTCAGGTTGGTTATATTGATTATTGATGATATTAACGTTAAATAAACGTATAGAAAACCTTTGAATCAGATCTTCACAGTTCGTCCTCAGCTGAACGTCTTCGTTTCATTAGAAACTTTTTCAGCGTTTAAAGACGTTCGTTTGTGTTTTTGTGTCTTATTATTGACTGCATAATGTGTGTGTGTGTGTGTGTGTGTGTGTGTGAGCTGACTGCTAACAGCTCCTTTTAGAGCTCGGCGTCCTGTTCATTAGCACACTGTGCCCCAGAAAAATACCCACAATCCCCCGAGAGAGACTGTAATCACAGTCTACTGTTGCTCTCTGTGATTTAAAGCCGGCGATGTCTGACCTTCGTGTCGCTCCGCGCTCCGCTGATGTTTGGTAGATGTGAAGCATTAATTGATGTTTTATCGTTACCATGGTAACGTCTGATTAATCACAGCCCGTTCTTCGCTGCTCGTTAGCATCGATCCTTCTCACACAATTATCTGAAAAGTTCGAGAAACTGTTGAAGTTTTCTCGTCTGCTCGAGCTTCTTCATTTTCACTTTTTTCCAGTCGCCCGTCGACGTTCAGATTTTATTTGTTTCATTCATCCTGAAAAGTTTCTCCGGACGCACACGGCATGAACGAACAACAGCTGATTCATCACAAAGTATCGCGTGCTCCTTTCAGTGTAAAAACTAGACCTCGTGCTCACAGTTCAGTTTAATGAATGATGCTCGTTAAAGGCTGCAGTGCTTCACAGTCGGGTCATGTTTGGTCACATGATGAACACTGTAATCTGCACAGGTTTCCACACGTCGAGCTGCATCAGCTTGATTTTGCACTCCGTCACACCTGAAGCACTCTCGAGGTGGAATCGATAAAAGCTTTTCAGGAAAGGTCAGCGCGCTCATCTTTTAGAGACGTGAGCACACGGACAGATCTACATGACACACATGCCGTAACGTTCACGGGCAGACACGCATGCTCGTTGATGGATGCCTCCATCATGGCTCGCTGATGGTGTTCCTGTAGAAATGGATATGACTTCATAGAGAGGAGGCGACGGAAAACAGATCTATCGCCGAGCCAAACGCCGTCCGGCAGCCAGCAGGGCTGTTTGTGAACGCCGCCGCTGCCGCCGCTGCTGCTCGTGACGTGAACGATTTATGGAAAATATTTGAACTTTATATATGTACGATGCTCTGCTGTGTTCATTTTACACTCACCAACCGTATCTCGTAAAAATTCAATCTCACGCTGCCTTTTTGCATCAGCAGTGATGTATGACTTTAACGTCCTCTGATTTATATTTCATATATGACGGCACTTATTTTGTGCAGAGACGCTAAAGCGTGATCACATTGGGCGACAACACGGTTAACTGATAGAAATGTTCATGCTGACTGCTGCTCATAAGACAGGATGTGAAGCAGACACTGCACGTGACGACTGAGGACTAATACTGTGACTACTGACTGCTGCTCTGGCTAGTGAGGACTACTTTTAGATGGCCAATGGGGAAAACTAACAAGAACCTGTGTCTAGTGAGGGCTGCTGGAAGCTACTGGAGCAGATGCTGGCTAACAAAGACTGCTAATGGCTATTGAGGACTACTGCTACCTAAAGGGTGCAACTGAAGATTATTGACTACAGATGGCCAATGAGGAACAGTTGTGGCTAGTGAAAACTATAGTGGCTACTGGATAGAGCTTCACTAGTGAAGCCTGTCGTTGCCTGATGAAGACGTCAAGTTGGCCTCCATAGCCAAGCAGATATTAAAGACATACTGTATTTAAATTGTACACGTCTTTAGTTGGCTAATGCTATCAAAATACTGGCTAATGATTGATGGCAACTTCTTTTAGCCTTCCTCAGAACTTTGTCCTGTTCAGACGAGCCTCGCGCACAGCAGATCTAACACCAGGAAACAAGAAACTAGAAAGTTGTCCTTGTAGATTGCCCAACTGCATGTTCTATAAACAGATATCTGCTTATCTGCTCTCTTCGGAGAGCAAAAGAGGCGAACACATTGGTCGAAATGCAGTTTCAGATCCCATCGGCGATCGTCTTTTTAAAAGTTATCTGTATTCATGTGCAGATATCTGTTTATAGACGTTAGCAGACGTGTGTCTGTCTCGTTATTGTTGTCTTGCACATAAAGTTGCTAATCGGACTGCACAGGAAGTTTGTTGCCCGTTTCTGGTCCTGAAACGTTGGCGGTTTCCCAACAGGCCCAGCTGTCTTTAGATGATAAGCAATGCTAACGGCTACCAAGGACTACAGGACAATGAATAACTACTATGGGCTGCTGTAGTCAGAACTAGAAGTGTGGCTGTCCGAGGACTATCAAACATCGCAGATTCCACCTTTAAGCTTCAGATTCAAACATTCAGAATATATAACCTGCATATATAACCTGACAGGACCAGTGGTGGACGCGAGCGCTGTACTAAACACAGTTTAGAGTGAATATAAATAAGTAAAAGATGTTTCTGTATAAATGCCAGGTTGGCTCCAGTGGAATCCAAATCCAATAACCCGGTAAAGGATGTTTTTTTTCTCTGGAACCAGATGAATAAAAATCATAACACACGATGACAAAACTCTGTACAAACCTTCATGCAAACGTTGGAGCGGTAAAATGCCACAGTTCATCACTGAGCGATTCACGGCATCATGCTGCAGTTTCACCGCTTCAGTCAACAAACCTTACTGCCCCGTCAGGTTCACATGAACCCGTATGAGTCAAAGCCGGTCTTATTACCGACACAGCTCGTCATAATCGAGACGTTAAATTTCACACGGTGAAAGATAAATCTGCGTCCACGTCAGATCTCTTTTCTCCGTCTGTCTGAACTCGACCTTTGGAAAACATCAACCCACCAAACACAAAATTAAAATGTCATTTTAACGTTACGGAAACACGCCGGCATCAGAACAATCCACCGGCACCGAGCGGACGGTGGCCAGGTTTGATTCAAGGTTACTCTGCTTCACCAGACGAGTTTTCCTCCATCATCTGAAGCTTTTATTCTTTATAAGTGAGACATTATATAAAAAATATCTGCTGTGGGACTCTATTCTTTATCCAACTGAAAGGTTTGACACAATGTCAGACCTGATTTCTGCTGAAGTGTAGACCTTCTCTGCTTCTTTGGTCATTTTATGCCTCAGAGTAGAGAGATGACAGAAAACAGAATTGTTGTGGACTCGACTCGACTCGTGTGACTGTTTTGATGACTTGCAGCTTGACTTGACAGAAAATAAATAACTAGAACTCAGAAGTTTAAGACTTGTGTCTTGGCTTGGCGGCACGGTGGTGCTCTTGTTAGCTGTGTGACCTCGAGAAGGTTCTGGGTTCAAACCCTCGAGCAGACTGTGTGGAGCTTTTCTGGCAAACACATGCAGGTTAACTGGTGACTAACATGCCCACGAGTGTGAATGAACGGATGTCTGTCGCCCAATGAGAAGAATAAACGGTCACGGAAAGACATGGCGGACGTCTGTAGATATAAAGTCTCATTCTAAGGTAACAAAAACATAACAAGTCTGATTTTCAGGTCATTATAATGAACACAGAGTTATAAAGATCATATTCTGTACATAACTCTGACATACCGGACCTTTAATTGTCAGTTTGGATCAGTACACACTCGATCATAGACTCATTTGACTCCAGCTTTCACTGTGTGATATCGCTCATACGGACACGTTTGGTTTGGAGTTCAGCTCCTCAGCTCGTCTCATGATCGCTTTATTTCCCCTGAACGATGAGAGAAGAGAAGCAGCCGCGGTCGTGATGGAATGACAGTTCTGTGCAGGACGAACGCTCAGAGCTGAACTCTGATTCGTCTTGTTTGTCTTGTTTATTGTTCGTTCAGCTTCTGCGATGGAAATAATGAGGAAAATGAAGAAGAGTGACTCGATTCTGCATCTGAATGACGCTTCACGACCTTTAATTCTTCCCACAGTGTGATTTCTCTTTCCAGGCTAATTTCCAGGTGAACTCCGTCTGCAGCTTCTAAAGCTCCGTTTGGAGCCATTACGGGTAAATAGAGGTGATTTTCCTTCATCGCGGTCGAGCAGGACATCAATACGGCTTCCTCAATTATCGGCGCGACGCAGGGTGCAGCCCAGACAGTGACGGAGGAGGTTTGACCCGCCTAAACCTTCCATCCACCGAGCGCTCTCCACCTGTGGTTTGTGGAGGAAAAATGATGGAGGCTCCATAATCGTTATCTTCCTTCCACCGTTACTTACTGCAGGTAATAGTTTCCCCAGACAGGAGCTCTCTTTCGCAGCCTCGGCTGCTTGTGGCGTCTAATAGAGTCCGGATGGATGTGGGCGAGTTTAAAGGCGGAGTTGTCCGGTGATGGTGTGTTTAATAGCTGAAGGATGAAGACGATAAGCTTCACTGGAACGTCCTCGCTTCACCCACGTTCAGTTTGAAAATGTTCCTGCAGAGTTTGGAAGTGTGGACGATGAGTCACAGCAGGAAACAGGTGAGTCAGAGCCACGGCGTGGCGACTCAGCTGTTTGTGAAGATGCATCATGGGAGGAGAGGAACTCTGTTTGCTGAGACGACGGTGAGTCTTTGCTGGACTTTAGACGATGATCAGATCATTCTGTCTTCACAGGCGACACAGAAGCGTTAAAAATACGTTGTTGAACAGTTTGTCTTTGTGTAAGTTCACTTATAAGAACATTCAAAGCTGCTCCATCATCTGTCGCCTCCACTCTCGATCCCAGATACAAAGCTCTGATTGGCTCAGCTGTTTTCTGTCTCCATTGGATGATTTTGAAGAATCACATTTGAAAAGTCCGTAAGTGCGTCCACACTTCTGTCTAAGTTCAGTATACTGTGAGTGCACACCTCTCGCCCTCAGTGGACGCCATTTTGGCTACGTAGCGGAAGAGGAGGGGACCACCGGCGTTGTGAAGATGGAGGCTGAGGAAGCTGCTGAAGCTGAAGAGGTCGAGGTGAATACCTCACTACACAAGTGTAAGTTGATTTATATATTTATATTTCGGAGGTCAGATGTTGGAGCTAACGCTCTGCATGGTTGCTGTTTGGCGAAGAAGAAGAAGCGCTAAAATGTTGCTATCGATGTTTGCAGTAAGTAACGCTGACCGCGACGTCACGTTACAGTTTGACCAGCGACTCTGTTTCCTGACAGCGTTTCTACGCCGCTGCTCAGCCACAGGGACCGCCTACCTGCCTCTGATTGGCCAGCACTCTTAGACATGATGATGCTGCGGATCCTGAACGTGAGCAAATTTTCTCTATCCGGACCTCCTGAAGTCAGAAAGTTCTACACCTGGACTACACGAAGCGCACCACACCAGGAAGTACACAGAGTACTACAGTACATGAAGGAGTACTGATAGAAGTATCACAGGTGATTGTTACGGGTTTGGTCCGTCAGAGTCGGGTTCCTGCAAAATAAAATACTGTTAATACCGGTGCCCTGATCAGCATCATGCCTCCTCACTGAAGCAGCAAAAGGCTGATTGTTCAGAAGAATCCATTAAAGCTGAAACAGGCTGCGTTCACAAACACCGTCCTCCATAATCAACCAATCCGATCCTGCAGGAGCTCGTCTCAGCATGCAGCTCGGCCCCATTATTTCAAATCAACATTCAAATCACACACACACACACTCACAGTCCGTCACTGAGCCTCACACACACACACACACAGGAATATTTGCTCATATACATGCACACACACAAACAAACACACACACTGATCCAGCAGCTGAATAAAGCCTCATTGATTCTCTCCTCCTACGCAGGAACATTACTTCCGAGCATCGTGCGATTATCAGACATGAAAAAATGAAAGACTGACCGAACGCCCACCATGACGCGTGCGACACGTGCTGAAGGGAGGACGAGGAGGAGGACGGAGATTTAGGATGCAGGGGAGTAGTCTTAGTATTTTTAAATCATCTGACTGATGCAGTTTTTGAAGTTTGATCAGTATCGGCTGTAACGTGTAATCCTTTGACCACCGCCAACATACGTCCACTAAAACAACAGTCAGCGGTCCTCAAACACCGGCCTGCGGGCCGCTACAGGTCCGCGGGTCATTTGACAGAACGCCATTTTTAATTAAAGCTAATTTAAAATCTCATCGGCGTTTGTAATAATTCCAGTAACGATAAATCCAGCCTTGGAACCGAGCCTTCCTCAACAGTATCGAGTGTTTCTCGTCTCATACTGGTACCGGCGCTCCGTCTCCTCATTCACTCCCATGTCACTCGACCACAGCTAACCGAAGACAAACAGACACAAATGAAACTTCTTCCTGTCAGTATTTAAGTATTAAACTGTGAGACACACTCAGACAGAGAAGCTGCTTCATGAAATAAACAAAGCCAGAACACACACAGGTAGAATCTCAGAGTTTAGTCCACGGATCCACCTGGAGCGCGCTCAGTTTGACACATTTCAGCGGACTGTGGAGCAGTTTGATCGTCTGATTGTAGCCCAGCAAACGCAGCACCCCCGTTCAAATGAACGGAAAGACCACGTTTACACTGACGTCAACACACAACACTGACTTGGGAAGTGTGTACCGTCATACTATTGGTGCAGCTTGTAACGTATCGTGACGTACTTTCAGAGGTCATGTTTGTCTCACCTCGTTTCCCCCGAATCTCCACCCACAGAAATGACCCACAGCGGGTGATGACTAACCTTTACGATCAACGTGGAAGCAAAGCTCGCACAGGAAGTGGCCTCTGCACCACCACTGCTGTCCCACAATGCCTTTAGTGTAACAGGAAATGATGAATAGAGCTGAACTTGTTTTAATGAAGAAACCAAAAGCTTTGATTCAGGTGGAGGAACGCCACAAACACAGCGTGCACCGCAGAGCTTTGTGTCCATCAGCTGCATCAATCTTCAACAGACTGCAGGAGGAATAAAAGGAGGACAGACAGAGAGGAGGAGGAGGAGGAGGAGGAGACTGGGAGATAAGAAAGAGAGAGAGGAGGAGGTGGAGGAGGAGGCCCAGAGGCTGATGGAGTACTCACAGAATGAAGATGACGACACCAGGAGCCGATATCAAAAGATTCCTCCAGATGATGGAAGCCAGTTTAATCTCGGCGGGGTCCAGGACAGACGGACGGACGGACGGACGGACGGAGTATACGATCCACAAGGAGGAGGAGCGCTGGGAGAAAGCTCCGGGGTGAAGACGACTTTTAAAAAGAGGAAGTGAAGCTTTTGGTGGGGGAAACCTCGAGGGTGTCTGTCTCTTTCTATCAGTCCCTTTTCCCTTTTATCTCACGCGTGATACGGAGGCTGCAGGGACACTTCGAGACAGGACATGTCCACGATGGGGAGGAGGAGAATCTGGAAGGAGGAATGAAACAGAGGAAAGAGAAGAGGAGGTGTCCTCCAGACTCAGTAAATCTCTGTTTGACCTCGAGCACGAATCAAAGTGTCGTCGCTAAACGAGGACATGAAAAATGAAACATCTGAGGCGGGAGGAGGAGGAGGAGGGCGCTTCCTCCACTTCCTCCTGATACTTCCTCCTGATACTTCCTCCTGATACTTCCTCCTGGAAAAAGACGGATCTTGTTTGTGGATGAGACGAAGGAGAAAATACACAAACGGGGGCAGAAACAAACTCAATTACAGACGGACGGAGATAATGGTGTGTGTCGGTGGCACCTGCTCTGCCTCCTCGTCTTTCTCTTCCACCTGTCTGCCAAGATTAAGGCATATAATCAAATTCCCTTAATTGGCCTCGATCGTGGCGACCGGCCAAGAATCTCTCTTCTTCCTCCCTCACTTGGAAAGACAATGAGTGGAGGCTGGAGCGCCTGTCAGTCAAGACTCGGGGCTCCTACAGTCAACTCTACCTGCTGACTCACAGCTAGTTGTTATCTCTGCTGTCTGCCGCTGCCCCGATCTCGCCATATCCACCCACCCCCGCCTGCCCCGCCCTCTGCTCCGCCCTCCTATTGATTACCCAGAATGACTGACGGGACGCTGTTTTAGCCCCGCCTCCTTCAGTCCCTCGCCGTCTTTGTGTTTAGATCTAATCTCTCCTGCTCTTCCTGCGTCTAATCCCCATCTAGATCTGCTGCTGCTAATTGGTTTCAGGTGTCTCTGGCGGCGGCGGTGGCGGGAAGGAGAGTGAGTGTGAGAGAGAGAGAGAGGAGGGAAGGAGGGGAGGGCGGCGATGGAAGATTTCACGCCGCCGTCGCCATTAATTAAAAAGATGATTACTCAGAATGCGAAGATTAAAGATGAAAATAGGAAGCGCCACGGCCGATAATAACCTGGTAACACTTTATAACTCCTCGCTCAGCTCATCCACTGTTTTCTTTCTGTGTGTGTGTGTGTGTGTGTGTGTGTGGTCGTACATCCAGCAGCTTGTTAAAAATGGAGGGAAAACAGGTTTTTCTGCAGGTCGGCGGCGGCTACATGACATAACGAGCGGCGCGTCACCTCCTGTGAGTCGACATCTTCAGAGACAAACTGGAAACATTCGTCTGTTTTCGTCTTTTGTCCAGTTTTTTTACATCCACGCGTCGAAGCTTCACGTTTGTTTTCACGTCACAGGATCCGAGTCACACAGAGTCCATTAAAAACACCCACAATCCTTTGCTCCGCTCTTCAGTGTCCTCAGTGCAGCAGCCGGGGACCGCTCAGTCTTTGAACGGATGCGGTTGCCATGGCACCTCTGAGGAAGATGTGTTGATTGGCCAGGGAGCTGTTTGTGAGGGGAGGGGCAGTCACAGTGGGGGTCACCTGGAGGGCTCACACCTGTGGCATGCTGGGAAATGAACGCCACGCTGAGGCGGATCTGACGAGACCTGCAACGACAAGAAAACAGACGACAGAGAATCTTGAATCTGGATTCAAAGTTTGTTCATCAGATTCAGAGAAAACTTCGTATGAATGTGACATTAAGTCCCCGCAGACTGTCTAAAACCTGGACGTAGTCTCCGTGACGTCACCGCAGACCGTCTAAAACCTGGACGTAGTCTCCGTGACGTCCCCGCAGACCGTCTAAAACCTGGACGTAGTCTCCGTGACGTCCCCGCAGACCGTCTAAAACCTGGACGTAGTCTCCGTGACGTCCCCGCAGACCGTCTAAAACTTGGACGTAGTCTCCGTGACGTCCCCGCAGACCGTCTAAAACCTGGACGTAGTCTCCGTGACGTCACCGCAGACCGTCTAAAACCTGGACGTAGTCTCCGTGACGTCCCCGCAGACCGTCTAAAACCTGGACGTAGTCTCCGTGACGTCCCCGCAGACCGTCTAAAACCTGGACGTAGTCTCCGTGACGTCCCCGCAGACCGTCTAAAACTTGGACGTAGTCTCCGTGACGTCTCCGCAGACCGTCTAAAACCTGGACGTAGTCTCCGTGACGTCCCCGCAGACCGTCTAAAACCTGGACGTAGTCTCCGTGACGTCCCCGCAGACTGTCTAAAACCTGGACGTAGTCTCCGTGACGTCCCCGCAGACCTTCTAAAACCTGGACGTAGTCTCCGTGACGTCCCCGCAGACCGTCTAAAACCTGGACGTAGTCTCCGTGACGTCCCCGCAGACCGTCTAAAACTTGGACGTAGTCTCCGTGACGTCTCCGCAGACTGTCTAAAACCTGGACGTAGTCTCCGTGACGTCCCCGCAGACTGTCTAAAACCTGGATTTACGTTTTCTGACATATTAAGTCAACTTCAATGTTTCTTGTTGCTGTTTTCACCTGAGTCACTCTGCAAAATAAAAAGCTAAATGTTTGTTTCCAAACTAAAATATATAAATTATAGAGGAAGACAAACCACAGAGGAGTGAGGCAGATAATTCTATTACACAGTCACGTTAAAGATGAACAACAAAGAGGATTAAGTTCAGACCTACACAACAAAAGTCAAATTAAGTCGACAGGCGCAGACATGACGGAGGCCGACAAAAACGTGAGTGACAAACAGGAAGCAGACATGAAGGGAAATATAAAGCTCAAGTGTTGGAGGAGGAACAAGGAGTTTATGGAGAAAAAAAAGGATGCTCATGAACCAGGAAAATAACTGAAGAGAAGAGAGTGGGAGGAAAAGATTCAAAGAAACAAACTCTGATCTGTGTGAGCTGCTACTTTAATAATCTGGGTCGAAGACGTCGACTCGAAGAACTGCACTGACTGACTCAGAGGCTCCCGAGAGGACCGGCCGGTCCATCATCCCTCGTGGGCCTCAAGGTTCAAACAGAACCTCTGAACCAGCAGTGTCCAGTCTAACAGTGAATACAGCAACAGAACCTCTGAACCAGCAGTGTCCAGTCTAACAGTGAATACAGCAACAGAACCTCTGAACCAGCAGTGTCCAGTCTAACAGTGAATACAGTAACAGAACCTCTGAACCAGCAGTGTCCAGTCTAACAGTGAATACAGCAACAGAACCTCTGAACCAGCAGTGTCCAGTCTAACAGTGAATACAGCAACAGAACCTCTGAACCAGCAGTGTCCAGTCTAACAGTGAATACAGCAACAGAACCTCTGAACCAGCAGTGTCCAGTCTAACAGTGAATACAGCAACAGAACCTCTGAACCAGCAGTGTCCAGTCTAACAGTGAATACAGTAACAGAACCTCTGAACCAGCAGTGTCCAGTCTAACAGTGAATACAGCAACAGAACCTCTGAACCAGCAGAGTCCAGTCTAACAGTGAATACAGCAACAGAACCTCTGAACCAGCAGTGTCCAGTCTAACAGTGAATACAGTAACAGAACCTCTGAACCAGCAGTGTCCAGTCTAACAGTGAATACAGCAACAGAACCTCTGAACCAGCAGTGTCCAGTCTAACAGTGAATACAGTAACAGAACCTCTGAACCAGCAGTGTCCAGTCTAACAGTGAATACAGCAACAGAACCTCTGAACCAGCAGTGTCCAGTCTAACAGTGAATACAGTAACAGAACCTCTGAACCAGCAGTGTCCAGTCTAACAGTGAATACAGCAACAGAACCTCTGAACCAGCAGTGTCCAGTCTAACAGTGAATACAGTAACAGAACCTCTGAACCAGCAGTGTCCAGTCTAACAGTGATTATAGTAGTGAATACTCAACTCTTGTGGTGGTTGGACGAAGCAACAAAGCGATACATCAACATTATGACTAAATAACGTTCACGTGACACCTTCATCTCTGGAGGTCAATCCAGTGAAACTTTGTTAATTTGAACTTTACCATCATGCTAATGACGACAGAGTGTAACATAAATCAGCAGGTTAAATATTCTAAAGGTATTTTTATCTCTCTGGCTTCATTTGACATTGTTATAAACTTTACGAGTCGAGCTGAGAAGAGAAGGGACGAATCCTGACACTCTGATCTGATCAGAATCGTTTCATGCTACAAGTACCGTGTTCATGTGGGAAACCAGACCAGTCCAACACTGGTGCATCGTCGTGTCAGCTTCGTGTCGGATCCCAACATCAACTAAGTTTAGTCCAACAGCTTTGACACGATCTCAGAGCTTCAGACTCCAGACTTACTTTACTCTCAATCTGAATCACAGTTCAGTCAGTAATCAGAGGTGAACCAGGACACTGCAGCTAAATGGTATGCACCTTATCCGTTAGCCTACCAGGAGACCCACGGCCTGCTCATTAAGAACAACATGCGTCCCAGGCATTGAACCTGCTCTTCTACCTGAATCAAACAGACTACAAACATGGCGGTTCGTGGAAGAGGACCACGTCTCGTTCTGAGGTGACAAAAACAAAATGATTGTTATTTTCAGGTGATTAAACGCTGATTAAAACAGTCATGAAGATTATATTCTGTAAATAGAGCCTGACACGCTGAGATCAGGCTTTAAACACACTATGTGCTGTCTTTGAATTATTATTCTTCATGTTGATGTAAACTGTGATTTTCTCTTGATGTGTTCGTTGTTCTGTGATCATGTCTGCGCTGATATAAACAATAATTAACTGGGTTACTGCTGATATTAAAATAGAGTCTTAATTTGATCACGAGTCTAATCATAGATAACCTGATTGTCTGATTGAACGCAGCCTGGTGCCGTCTTCATGGAGCAAGAGACAGATCTGTCTCACCAGCCTCAACCAACCAGAAGACGTGGGAAGACCAAATTCCGTCCCCGCAGACTGTCTAAAACCTGGACGTAGTCTCCGTGACGTCCCCGCAGACTGTCTAAAACCTGGACGTAGTCTCCGTGACGTCCCCGCAGACCGTCTAAAACCTGGACGTAGTCTCCGTGACGTCCCCGCAGACCGTCTAAAACCTGGACGTAGTCTCCGTGACGTCCCCGCAGACCGTCTAAAACCTGGACGTAGTCTCCGTGACGTCCCCCGCAGACCGTCTAAAACCTGGACGTAGTCTCTGTGACGTCCCCCGCAGACTGTCTAAAACCTGGACGTAGTCTCCGTGACGTCCCCCGCAGACTGTCTAAAACCTGGACATAGTCTCTGTGACGTCCCCGCAGAGAGCTACGGTTCATCACCTGACGTCTTTGTGGTTTAACTTTAAGGCGGTACGGCGTGATTACGAGTAATAAACAGAGAGACGCCCAGCAGAGAAACTAAAGTACGAGTAATTGCAGTCCAATTCCGATGACTGTGCTCTGAAAACATGCGGCCGTCACGCTGTTTGAAATGATTACTGCGATTTAATGTGAAACTCTGAAAATGTAACCTGCACTAGAATTATCATTAATACTCAAACAGGGAAGAAGACGAGCCGAGCTGTTCAACAAAGACGATTCAGATGATTCTGTCTGTTTTTTATCTCTATCACAGCGAGCTGGTTCATGCAGGCGGCTCAGCACACAGAAGAAAACATGTTTTATTGCTGCACAGTCACTTATTGCATAATGTCACCTGTAGCGTGTGCACTGCTGTATGACAGCAAAGAACTGCAAATGTCAAACGGAGGGCTGCTCTGCAGAACGTAGCCTGGAGACACACCAACATCCAAAATGGAGTCTATGAAGACCTCATCTATACTTATGAGGACATTCATAGTGAATTATAATACACTCATAAACACATAATGTTTTTATGTGAACTATAACAAGTCATAAACTTCATAAATGTGATTTGATGAAGCTTATAACACATCATGACCACCTATACACACCTGTACACACGCACCACAACAGTCAGCTGTAGTCAGCTGTAGTAATAAGTCGTGATGGTCTATGTATGTGTGTCAGCTGACCTCTAGTTGACTAGTCAAGATCATCTATAAGACACTTAAAGTTCAGTTTATGACTGTTTGTGTACATGTTGTACACTGTAAACCGGTTACTGTAACGTTCACAGTAACTAACTGGCAGCTGTTGACGAGTAACTCTACAGTTTATCATTAGTTACTGTGATTTTCTACAGGACTTGGCCTCAGCCCTACAAAGCACTAGGTGAATTTCACTATGAATGTCTCCATAATACAACATTTATGAACCCTGTCTAATATTTTTTGACTCAAATTGCAGATTGTGGTGGCGAGTAGCTCTGCAGACAGACAGACCACTACATCAAACTAAACTTAAAGATGTGCATTGATATTTTGTGATTCAGACGTCTGTACGTCGGAGTTAAAACACTTTAGATTGACAGGTAACGTTCAACTGTTGCAGTAATACTTCAAAATAATAAAATTCAATGACTTTACTTAACTGAAACAACTTTTTCAACCTAATTCACCCAAGCTGACCAGAACTCTGATAACGACGTGATGGCGACGCTCGAGGAGGTGGTCACAAACATCATTTGTATATTTTTAGATTTACCGTGTGCCATCGAACCTTTGGACCAACGTGTTGGACGGACCTTCTGAGGCAGCTGAACTCTCAAGATCACACCGCCCATCTCGCCATGCTTCAAGCACGGCTGTTCGGACCAATCATTCAACCGTCATCCTATGAGGAGCTACTGCCAGCTACGCCATGAGCTACAGGCGTGAGTAAAGAGTTAGCATAGATGCTGCCTCAGTTACAGACTACAGTCAGACTACATTATACAGTTTCCAAACAGTTTCCAGCAGCGTGTGGTGCTCTGTAAATATAACTGAAGTGTGAAGATTACATCTTGATATTTCCCCTGAACATACGGATATTTTTACCTGAGGTGACGACGAATAAACACGATGAATTTAACGGAGATCTGGAGGTGGAACACGCTGACTGTTCAAACATATCACAGTAAATGTCAGTACGTCTACAGATTTCTGGAGGCCGAGTGCAGATAGTGTGAATGCAAACAGCAGCAGTCAAAACTCAACCTGAACTCGAGTTCTTCTGTTTCCACCTCGTGTTGATGTGTTTGCTTCTCTGAGGGTTGGAGCTGCCTCTGCATTATGTTTATGTGATGTAACGTACAGGCTGCCAAACGTAACGAGCAGCGCTCTGCAGTGTTTCGGCCCAAGGTCGGCGTCGTCAACAACGTTTCGAGGCACCGTGACACCGTCACGGTTACATAACGGCGTCAGCAGGTGCTGCAGCGCCGCCTTGTTAGGAGGGCAGGCGGTGCAGTGCTTCAGCTTCTGTTCGGTTCCACATGAAGAGAACGGCAGACAGCAGGGAACTTTGAACACACACATTACACACTAATCCCACTGTGGGGACGTGCACCATATGTCACAGGTCAGAGACTAACAGTCCTCCTCAGCTCCTAATCACCGCCGTCCTCCAGAGACTCCGTGCTTTCAAAGTAAAGGCCTACTTTTGATTCCAGCCTGACCTCATAATCTGTTTTATTCACTACAGAACAGACACGGTGCATGCTTCGTAATAATCCTGCACTTTGCATGAAGTCACAGTTTACGGTCCAAACGTTCGACCTCTGTGCTCACACCAAACGAAAACACAGAGAGGAAACTCGACGAAACTCGAAGCTGCAGCTGGTTGCAAACATGCAGCTAAATTTTATTTGTGTCAAGACTACAGAGACCACGAGCCACGATTACATTAAAACAAGCTGACTGCAGGAAGTGATCAAAATGCAAAGAGCCGACTGAAATATCTGACCTGCATCAGATCATCTGTCAGGAACTAGCCGCGTTTCATCCGGATGAGTCGCAAATTTTAACTGAATTTTAAAAAAAGTTACAATCCTCAATCAATTTGTGAATATTAGGAGCCGGGTCACGAGATAAGCAGTAGGTGGCGCCAATTCTGCGGTCAGAAAACCAGAAGATGAGATGACAACAAGATGACGACGTTAAGAGAAGCCCAAGTTTTGTTTTTTTAAATTTTCCATCAAACTTTTCAAACTTGAATGCATCGAAAAACGTCGAGGAAAAGTGAAAAAACAAAATCAAACTGCAGTTCCTCTTGTCGTCCACTTGAGGCTGGCTCCAGAAGTGAGTCAGTCTCCATAAGTCCCCATGTTAAAATGTCCAACTTCACAGCAGAAATAAACATGTTTACAGCCTGGTACAAAAAACAGTTTTGGTCTCTATAGCTAATTTCCCCGTTCATGACAACTGTACTGAGGGTGAATTTTTATACAACTCACCTGTTCAGATTATATTAAGGCTTAAAGTTATGCAGGATTAAGAGCGTGGACGCTTTGATTGACAGGTGGGTGTCGTTACAGGTGGCTTGTTTGAGCAACCAGTCCATTCTTTATACTGTCATTGGTGGTGATTAAAATCTGTCCAGAGTTTAACAGGTTTAATCTGTTTCAGGGTTATTTCTGATGTTTTTACCTCGTTTGGTTCACTGGTTGCAAATTACAATAAATATTTATTAACAGTATTTAACCGTTCTATTGTTATCTGTTGCTGCTGATCATATTTAAACTGTGTGACAATAAAAATGATGTGAACAATCTATTTCAAGCCTCTGCCGCTCTCTGTTTGTTCGTGTCTTTAAATGAGTGTATTTTAAAGCCTCTTTAACGTCGACCTGTGCTGCAGATGAACGCGTGCAGTGAATAGCTGATGCAGTCGGACTGTTTGGTCAGACTCTTCACAGATACTCGAGCCGGAGGGGCTCACGTAGCTGTCGAGGGTCCACTTTATCCTGCGAAAGTCTTTTCAGGGTTTTCAGGGTGACGGAGTGCGACGGTCCAAACACTCGTGATGAATGTTGGTTTAGTCCCAACACTCGTACAGACGATCATCAGGACGGCAGCAGTGACAGGTGGAGTGCAGATTTTACAACGTATTGTTAAACTGTCACAGTCGGGCTGAATGTTACTGCGTTAAGAGCATTAAGGTGTGACGAGTGTTTCGACATGAACGGTGAACTTTTACTGAAACATGTCGTGTTAGAAAATGAGGGAATGGAACAGAGCCTTCATTAGTATCACTGAGTTTACTGTCATTTCAAGTCTGTTGACGTCGAGATAATGAAGCTTGTTTTCAGGATAATGAAATAATGAACTTGATCTTTTTGTGATTTCTTGATGATTCTCTGAAAAAACATCATTTCTCTATAAACTCGGAGTTCATAAAACAAAACATTCATCTGTTCTCTGAAGTTTACAGTCAGACATTTTGGCAGCATTAAAGATGATTTTCTTTGGATGTTTATCCCTGATGATAACACAGGCAAGTGTGAGATGTGAAGAATCAAAACTGTGTTTGAGTTATGACTACAAACTCTGATAAGAGGTATGAACCTTTGTGTTGTGTTTGTTTGGCTCTGATCATGTGAGACGTGAAGCATCTGTGACTGAAGAGCTTCACTCTGAAATTTAACGTCCTGACTTCAGCGACTTCCCCCGAGAGAGCCGTTTGTTACAGTCAGTGAACCGGAGTCACGTCCAGTTTAGCTCACACACATTTCAGGATTGGCTTTCAGAGCAAGAGCTCGTAACTAATGACGAACACAACGACGACAGGAAGTCAACAGGAAACACAAATGATGTTTTTCCCAGGGTGTTTCTACACGTAAGCATTGCTCCAGTCCAGAAAGACGTTCAGCTCCCAGAGTCCATCAGGAATATGATCAAGCTACAAACTGTTGTCAGTTTCACTCCTTTAATCACTTTCTAAGTTAGCTTAGCATAAAGACTGTAAACAGGTGGAAACAGCTAGCCTGGTTCCATCCAAACTCAACAAACTCCACCTACCAGCAGCGCTGAAGCTCATCGATGATGAGCACGGTTATCTTGTTTGGAGCTCAGCGGCTTCATGTGCTATCAAAGTCAGGTGACTGTCTTCAGTTCATTCTCCACCCTGCTCCACTGCAATCAGGACAATCACACACACACACACACACACACACACACACACACCTGTTCTCCATTGACTCAGGCACTTTTTAAAGCTTTTTAAAGTTACGTGAGATCTGTAAAGAAACTTACGATCTTTCCTCAGACCGAACCGACTAGAGTCTAAAGCTGTGCTCATGAACTCAGACTGTAAACAACAAACCAGGGATCATTTTATTGGTGAGGCCAGCAGAGAACATCGTCAGTAGTAACGGTCATTGAGTCCAAAGTCCTCCACCATGGAACATCCACCCAGATGTAACACAAACTCTGAATACTTCAAATAATAAACATGAAATAATTAGATTTCATGTCTTTTATTCCATTCTTTGTAAACAATACGACATCACCATAGCAACATAGCCATGCTACGACGCTAGAGGCTTTACCAGGCCGCCCACCTGTCAGTCAAAGCGTCCACGCTCTTAATCCTGCATAACTTTAAGCCTTAATATAATCTGAACAGGTGAGTTGTATAAAAATTCACCCTCAGTACAGTTGTCATGAACGGGGAAATTAGCTATAGAGACCAAAACTGTTTTTTGTACCAGGCTGTAAACATGTTTATTTCTGCTGTGAAGTTGGACATTTTAACATGGGGACTTATGGAGACTGACTCACTTCTGGAGCCAGCCTCAAGTGGACGACAAGAGGAACTGCAGTTTGTGGCTTCATGTCACAGACATGTTCCCGGCCAAGAAATAGTCCCACACACACAAACCCTCAGTAAAAGAGTTTTCTTCAGATTTTAACTTTCACAGTAAGGAGGAATATTAAAGTCTGTATATAGAATCAAAACTTTAGTGCAAACTAACTTTTAATATGAAATTATTCAAAAATGAAACAGTCATTAGAAACCCTTCCTGTGTAATTCTTCTCACCTGTTCTCGTCTTTGTACGGCAGCAGCGACGTGCCGGCTGTGTTTAAAAATGATCCTCTTTGATTCAAGAAGAAACCGCTTGACTCTTTGTGCATCTATTACTCTTCTGTAATTTCACTCCATCCATCCATGTTCACCCAACGGAGGCAGCCTCCAATTAAAAACCACCATTTCATCTCCCGGCGAGCTGCCAATCATCTCTCACAGTCACTCCGTTAAAGGCCGCCCACGCGAGCTTTAATTACGACATAAAAGCGCGAGGCCTGACATCTCTCTCTCTTCACCTGACATAACCGTGACGGCTCATTCCCGCCCGTCGACGGCAGCCATATCCGCCGTGCGAATGGCTTTTCAAACGGCGTTGATCGAGTTTCTAACTGATGTCATCTGCCATCAAAGACATGATGAACGCTCCCTCCTCCATACGAGCCGAGCAGAGGACGCGCTGAGGGGGTGAGCGCTGATATATGGCTGCTGGCATCATGTAGGTTCATAAACTGAAGTCACACGGAGACAAAAGGGGACGCAGGAAACGCCGCTGACGGAGATCTGAGCTCCTGATATCATCTGACACCATCTGTGGAGAATTTACAGCCCCATCAGTCAACTGCATGATGTGGTATTTCTTTTGAAATCATCTTTCTGTCACCTTCGTTTTCGCGTCTCTTTGTGGACGTTTTGTCTCTTTGTGATCGTTTGGCGTCTCTTTGTGGACGTTTGTCTCTTTGTGATCGCTTGGCGTCTCTTTGTGATCGTTTGGCGTCTCTTTGTGGACGTTTTGTGTCTCTTTGTGATCGTTTGGCGTCTCTTTGTGGACGTTTTGTGTCTCTTTGTGATCGTTTGGCGTCTCTTTGTGGACGTTTTGCGTCTCTTTGTGATCGTTTGGCGTCTCTTTGTGGACGTTTTGTGTCTCTTTGTGATCGTTTGGCGTCTCTTTGTGATCGTTTGGCGTCTCTTTGTGGACGTTTTGTCTCTTTGTGATCGTTTGGCGTCTCTGTGGACGTTTGCCGTCTCTTTGTGGACGTTGTGCGTCTCTTTGTGATCGCTTGGCGTCTCTTTGTGGACGTTGTGCGTCTCTTTGTGATTGTTTGGCGTCTCTTTGTGGACGTTTTGTCTCTTTGTGATCGTTTGGCGTCTCTTTGTGGACGTTTGCCGTCTCTTTGTGGACGTTGTGCGTCTCTTTGTGATCGTTTGGCGTCTCTTTGTGGACGTTGTGCGTCTCTTTGTGGACGTTGTGCGTCTCTTTGTGATCGTTTGGCGTCTCTTTGTGGACGTTGTGCGTCTCTTTGTGGACGTTTTGTGTCTCTTTGTGGACGTTGTGCGTCTCTTTGTGATCGTTTGGCGTCTCTTTGTGGACGTTTAGTGTCTCTTTGTGATCGTTTGGCGTCTCTTTGTGATCATTTGGCGTCTCTTTGTGGACGCTTCGCGTCTCTTTGTGGACGTTGTGCGTCTCTTTGTGGTCGTTTTGTGTCTCTTTGTGATCGTTTGGCGTCTCTTTGTGGACGTTTTGCGTCTCTTTGTGGACGTTTTGTGTCTCTTTGTGGTCGTTTGGCGTCTCTTTGTGGACGTTTTGCGTCTCTTTGTGGACGCTTCGCGTCTCTTTGTGGACGTTGTGCGTCTCTTTGTGGTCGTTTTGTGTCTCTTTGTGATCGTTTGGCAGTTCTTTGGGGTCCATCTGCGTCTCTTTGTGGACGCTTCGTGTCTCTTTGTGGCCGTTTTCGCGTCTCTTTGTGGACGCTTCGCATCTCTTTCTTTCTGATATCGTCTGACGCCATCTGTGGAGAACATCCTGAATTTCTTTTAAAAGCGTCTTTCTGTCACCTTCCTGGTCCGTTACCTCTCTCGTCTTGCTCGAGGACACACTCGTTATCATTCTCGGTGTCTCTCGGCGTCCCTCTCAGTGCCTCTGTTTGTCTCTCCTTTGTGTCTCCTTGGCTCAGGTCATCAGAACATCTTCAGACAACAAAGCAGCTCGCTCTGAATACTCAGTCCATCTCCCCAAACACACTTTATTCTCTTCCATTCACGGTGTTACCTCCTCGAAACATGACAACAAAAAGGAATAAATTCAAAATTTCTGAGACTTTTTTGAGTGTACAGGGTCAGCAGGTGTACACACTTCTTTCATGTCATATTATTATATCTTTTCCTGTTATCGAGTCCAATCTGAGTGCTTTTTAGATGAGCGGTGAGCAGCATTCAAAGTCGTAAAATACCTCCTGTTTTCTGTGAACAGGAGCTCCACAGCCTTCAACTATTTCTACTTCTGCTGCTTTGAGTACTACATACTTGTGGTGTCCTCCACCAAGTTTGCAGACACAGTGTAGCCCTCAGTATTCTCACACACAAACCAAAGACTGTCAATCTGAGGGAAATGACTTGAAGAGGCCAGATTCTCGAGTCGATATGAAACGTATACGATCGCGTTTTGTCTCAGATCTCAGCGGGAAGACGACGTTTGAATCATTACATCTCCTGTGAGAGACTCGAATGACCCCGAACACAATTGATCATTTTAATCATTAACCTTGATCTACGTGAACGTGCATGACGAATAATCGATCAACTTCTCTGAGCTCGCTGCTCGTCTCTACTGCTGAGGTGAAAAAACATCCAGATGTTTCTGTCGTACAGGCGGTCACATTGTTAAGAGGTGTGTGTGTGTGTGTAGGTTGCAGGAAACTGTAAATATTTTGTGATTTCTTTCCCATCATTTTGCATCTCTTTGTGATCGTTTTGTGTCTCTTTGTGGTTGTTTATGTCTCTTTGTGGTCCCTTGGCGTCTCTTTGTGGACGTTTTGCGTCTCTTTGTGGTCGCTTGGTGTCTCTTTGTGCTCGTCTTGTATCTCTTTGTGGTCATTGTTCGTCTCTTTGTGCTCGTCTTGTATCTCTTTGTGGTCATTGTTCGTCTCTTTGTGCTCATTTTGTGTCTCTTTCTGGTCGCTTGGCGTCTCTTTGTGGTCGTTTTGTGTCTCTTTCTGGTCGCTTGGCGTCTCTTTGTGATCGTTTTGCATCTCTTTGTGGTCGTTTTGCGTCTCTTTGTGGTCGTTGTTCGTCTCTTTGTGGTCATTTTTCGTCTCATTGTGGTCGTTTTGTGTCTCTGTGTGATTGTTTTGCGTCTCTTTGTGGTTGTTTTGTGTCTCTTTGTGGTTGTTTTGTGTCTCTTTGTGGTCGTTTTGTGTCTCTTTGTGGTCGTTTTGCATCTCTTTGTGGTTGTTTTGTGTCTCTTTGTGGTCGTTTTGTGTCTCTTTGTGGTCGTTTTGCGTCTCTTTGTGGTCGTTGTTCGTCTCTTTGTGGTCGTTTTGTCTCTCTTTGTGGTCGTTGTTTGTCTCTTTGTGGTTGTTTTGTGTCTCTTTGTGGTTGTTTTGTGTCTCTTTTGGTTGTTTTGTGTCTCTTTGTGGTCGTTGTTCGTCTCTTTGTGGTTGTTTTGTGTCTCTTTGTTGTCGTTTTGTGTCTCTGTGGTCATTTTGTGTCTCTTTTGGTTGTTTTGTGTCTCTTTGTGGTCATTTTGTGTCTCTTTTGGTTGTTTTGTGTCTCTTTGTGGTCGTTGTTCGTCTCTTTGTGGTTGTTTTGTGTCTCTTTGTTGTCGTTTTGTGTCTCTGTGGTCATTTTGTGTCTCTTTTGGTTGTTTTGTGTCTCTTTGTGGTCGTTGTTCGTCTCTTTGTGATTGTTTTGTGTCTGCGGGCGTCTTTGCGACACATTAAACGTTACACATGTACTATACCTACAGATGTGTAGGTTGGCACACACACGTACACCCACCAGCTTGTGTAGGCAGAAATACACACATGATCATTGCCAGACATACAAACGTACACACACTTTCGTGTTAAGGCAGGAATTGAACACACACACACACCTGGAGCCTCTCATCGCTCACATATCACAAACGTCGACTCCATCAAGCGGCGCCGTCACCTGCAGGGACAACAGCAGGCTAACGCTCTTCTGGGATACAGCATGCATACATTAAAGCTGTGAACACTCGCTCCAGCTCCGCTCTGATTATCTTTCCACCCACCACTCGCACATCTGATCACGCTGGTTCTCATAACACCGCGCTCTGTCTCAGTCACTCACAACACAGACAGGAAACGCCGTCACAAAGGTCAGACGCACGGCGGTTTAACGTCCTGACTGAGCGACAGCTTCTGCAAACACCGAGCGTGAGCAGCTAACAAGTTTGTCCCGTCCTTGAGAAGTCATTCGACTCCGTCCTGGTGTTTTTTTCTGTAAGTGCCTGTAAACATCTGCCGTCTAACAACCCGACGAGTCTGTTCCATGACGAGGTTTAGTGCCTGAGAGGCTGTCTGAAAGAGTGCAGCACTTAAGTACACATAATACACACAATCACAGTAAAGAACATCCTCGACGGGAGGGAGGCGTGTTCCAGCTTTTATGTAGCACTTAGAGACACATGGTGATGGACACACACTCAAAGGATCATGGGTAAAAAAAGAAAGAAAATAAGCAGTTTATGAGAAAACACTTAACTAACATTTTAGATAAACTGTCAGACGTGCTGCTGCTCAGAGGACGACAGCTGTCGAATAAAAAGAAGAAATCCAGTCGACACTTTAGATAAAACACGGCTAAACTAGGCTACATGTACTCTAACACGGCACGCTGCTAAAGCTCTTTTTATAAGCCAGATGATACATGTTTACATTCAAAATCTAATACGCTTTGAGGCTATCGAGTGCCCTTAATTTGAAATCTGATCTTATTTGTAGTCACTGTAGCTTTTATACGCAGACATTCACAGATTCAGGCTGGACACAAGAACTTCATTTCATCCACCAGTCTTTGACTTAATACAGCGTCTGTTCGTGGTCGTTTTGCGTGTCTTCGTGGTTGTTTTGCGTGTCTTCGTGGTTGTTTTGCGTGTCTTTGCGGTCGTTTTGTCTCTCTTCGTGGTTGTTTTGCGTGTCTTCGTGGTCGTTTTGCGTGTCTTCGTGGTCGTTTTGCATCTCTTCGTGGTCGTTTTGTCTCTCTTCGTGGTCATTTTGCGTGTCTTCGTGGTTGTTTTGCGTCTCTTTCTTCCTGACATCGTCTGACTCCATCTGTGGAGAGGTTCCAGCTCCATCAGTCAACACATCCTGAATTTCTTTTAAATAGTCTTTCTGTCACCTTCCTGGTCCGTTACCTCTCTCGTCTCGCTCGAGGACACACTCGTTATCATTCTCGTGTCTCTCTTAGTGTCTCCTTTGTCTCTCCTTCGTGTCTCCTTGGCCTCCTTGTGTCCTCCTTAGTTTTATTTAAATAATAACACAATTCATACACAAAAATATGCATCTACAACCTTTAAGGCCACGCCTCCGCCCCCGTCACCTGCACTCTCCATCAGTTTCATCAGGTCAGCTAGCTGCTAGCTCATCCTCGTTTTATGAACGTCTGGGAAACGTTAAAAGTTCTGGAGACTCGACGGTACCAAAGAAAGAAACTCAGTCTCTTTGCTTTGGTTGTATTGAAGGACGAGGCCTCCACCTGATCAGAGTTTATGAATGACGTGAAGAAGAAGGAAAACTGAAAACTACAAACACCAGAAGAAGCTTGGAGTCATCTTCATGGACAGATTAAAGCTTCCTGCCTGGATGAAGCAAAACTCGAGAAAGAAGTCCAAAAGAAAAAATGGCAGCTCTCCTACAACCATCTCCTAAAAATACACAGATCTGCTGCTGGAGGCCAGGAGACACGATTTATTAGACTTAGAGGAAATATTTTGTGGACGTCTGATGTTCTGATTTGACTTGACGTTGAGTTAAACTCCTTCGTTCACACGTGGAGCTGATGAAACATCCACACCTGTGGCGTTTGGCAGCCTGTTGGACGCAGACATTAAGCTTTGATGCTCACGTCGCTCACCTGGAGCCGAAGGCGTGAAGCCGAGCGAACACGAGCTGACGACAGCCTCGTTAACAATCACACCGCTGTTTCCACGTCAACTAAACAATTAAGAAACATTTCAGCTGCAAACCAGACCGCACGGGACGTTTAAGGATGTGTGAGCACTTTTCATCTCATGAATAATTTATCATGCGAATGAGTCAACTTCCCGCCTGGTTTCTGTACGTGTGTGTGTGTGTGCTCAGCTGTTAACACCGAGCTAACTGTAGCATGTTTATCAGGCTGCCGTGTGTTTGTGGCCATTGTTTTTACTGTTTTAAAGTTGAAAGGTGATGATGATGATGATGATGATGGTATGGATGTCATTGGATGTGGAGGCCGCGTATATGTGTGTGTGTGTGTGTGTGTGTGTGAGGGGTTGATGAGGCAGCAGAGTGATGGATGAAGAGAGGGATGGAGGGATTATCGGGGTTCAACCTCCCGACTGCCGATGTCACGTCGAGCCCGACGCCACCTCCTCTCAGCTTCAGGAGTCTCGATGACTTCCAGTATACGACGCACCAACGTGTGTGCGTGTGTGTGTGTGTGTGTGTGTGTGTGCGTGTTTTGCCTGGCTGCTTGACTGATGGTGCAAATGAGTGATGGTTGCAGAAAAGATCGGTTGAAGGAGGAACAAGAAGAAAAGCGAAGAAAGGTGAGTGATGGGGAAAAGAAGGATGTTCGTCCGAAGACGACGGCAGAGGAGGTGTGATGGATTGATTGGAGGAGAACGGATAACGAGCATGGAGGCACGGAGGAGAAGAAGCGAAGATGAGGAGGTGAAGAGGGAGAAAGATAAAAAAGCAACAAAGCAGAAAAAGAGCAACAACCCCCCTTAAAACACCTCCATCACCTCCTCCTCATCCTCCTCCACCAGCAGCAGCATTCCCTCCAACACACACTCACCCATCTGCTTCTCGTCTCCGTGGGCGAGCCAGCGAACGCCGGTCGTAGTGCCGGCACAGTTTCGGCAGAGCCGGTAAGGGAAAAAGAGAGAGAGAGAGAGCAGAGCAGAGCGGTAGTCCCTCGACCGACAGAGCGAGCGAGCGAGCGAATAGAGCGGCAGCACAGACGTCTGCACCGGAGGAGAGAGAGAGAGAGAGAGAGAGAGAGAGAGAGAGAGAGAGAGAGAGGTAAAAAAAAAAAGGTGCAACAGACAAAACACCAGCGAGCAACTCCTCGTGATCAAAGATTCCAGGTCTACTCCAAATCCACCTGAGACACACACCGACACACACTCGCCGAGCGCTGTCGCAATGACACCGACGGCCGTGAGGCTCCTCGGGCCGACGGTGCGAGAGGAGAGACGAACACAGGGACCTCCAACACCACCACCTCCTCCTCTCCACCTCCTTCTTCTGTTTTTACCTCCTGCTGCTGTGCGTCCTCTTTATCCGAGCGCTCGGTGTCACGCAGACAGATCAGGATGAAAGGAGTGAATCTCTTCTTCTTTTATCTCCTGTTTGTTATCCTGCTCCTCCTCTGCGCGGCGGTGAAGTCTCTCCTCTCTCCGTGTCCTTCAGTGTCGGACTGGCTGCTGCTTCACGGCGCAGAGAGGCTGGACCGCATTCAGCTCCCCCTCTCTCCCCCGCGCTCGCTCTCTCTCCCCAACTCCATCCCCCCTCCTACCTCTCCCAGCTGATGAATGCATCTCCATACCTCCTCAGCTCCCCCTCTTCTCCTCTCCGTCAGCCTCTAAGCATGTTCTCATCCACCTGTTTTTAACGCTTAAACAAGACCAAAGTGCAGCACACACCAGCTGCGTCACGTCATTTGACAACCATCAATTAACACCTGCAGCACAAACGCATGTCATACGGATGGACAGGCAGACAGAGGAGGTGGTTCAGCTGATGCTTTTCTACAGAGCTGACACACGTCAACAGGAGGATTCATTTCTGCTGCTTCTGGGTCTAAAAGTAGAAATACTTCAGCGAACTGACAAGTTAGAAAGACAATTTATTAAAAATTAAATCTTCAGTTAGTACGTAACATAACTTACGTCAGGTACGAAATATAACTCGGTATAATTAGGTTAAGTCAGGTACGTAACGTATGTATGTTATGTATGGTACGTAAACTAACCTATGTAATGTATTTAAGTTAAGGCAGTTGCTCATCCAGATTGCTGCTTTTCTCCAGAGCTGACACACGTCAACAGGAGGATTTATTTCTGCTGCTTCTGGTTCTGGAAGGAAAAATAACAGTTACGGAGACGGACGAGCTGATGAGTTTTTCTTTAAACTACATCGTCAGGTACGTAACGTAACTAACGTCAGGTATGTAAACTAACCTATGCAATGTATTTAAGTGACTTGATGTACGTAACTTACGTCAGGTGCAAAATGGAACTTGTCTTCATGTCTGCTGTGACATAACACGCGTACTAAAGTTACATCAGGCCGTGTTTTAATGCTTAAATGAGATCAATGACACAAGTGCAACACACACCAGCTGCATCACGTCATATGACAACCAATTATTATTATCAATTATTATAATCAATTATTACCTGCAGCACACACACACACACACACACGTCACACCGACAGACAAAGAAGACGTCAGTTGCTCATCCAGAGGAGAAGGAGGTTAAATTGCTGCTTGTCTCCAGAGCTGACACACGTCAACAGGAGGATTTATTTCTGCTGCTTCTGGTTCTAAAAGGAAAAATAACAGTTACGGAGACGGACGAGCTTAAACAACATCGTCAGTCAGGTACGTCACGTAACTAACGTCAGGTATGAAATGTAAAGTATTTATGTCAGGTACGTAACATGAATTCAATAATGCCAGATACATAATGTATTAAAGTCATGTACATACGCTGACCTATGTTATGTCATAGAACTTATCTGGTACGTAACGTACTGCAGTTATGTCCGGTATATAACCTAACCTACATCATGTACGTAACTCATGTCACATATATTAGTTACATCAGGTACATAACGTACTTACCTTATGTCAGGTCAGGACGAAAGTGCAACACACGTTAACATAACTAAAATAACGTCATAACGTAACTTCTGTCACGTACAGAATGTGACTTACGTGCTGCATTTAGGTTATGTCACGTACACGTTGTAAACTTATTTACATAACTTTGAATCAGGTATGTATTTAAGTTATGAAACGGAGCTTAATGTATGTAATGAATTTAAGTTTTTTTTAGAAACACAATTTGCAGTTTAACCAAATTCACTCTGAAGATACAAGAAATGAAACAAGACAGAAAATATACGAGAGAAAATCGTTAGAAGGCGTTTAATCTCCACTCCGACAAACTTTTAGTTGATTATTTTTGTGTGTTTGTATCCTGACATATTTAAAGCTATATGTTTCCTCATACCTCCCCGTTCACCCTCAGAGGGTAAATTTATGCTTTATAATATAACACGAACATGTCTGTATATAAACACCACAGATACACTGACTTCAAATCACAGAGAAAAACTGACATTTAAGTATTCCCACCTGACACGAACCATCCGGTCACACACACACACACACTGTCACACACACCTACATACGTCCACAGTGAGTTGAAGGTAAACAGTCCGGTACTGACAGTGGAGGAGCTTCAGGGAGAAATCACCCACCAGGGAGTCTGTGTGTGTGTTTTTATGTGTGGCTGCATGTATGAGTCACTGCATAAAATCTCCATCTTAATTCACTTTTTCTATTTCTGAGAAGCAAAATCTGATTTTCTTAAAGCTGGATCTTTTCCTCCCCGTTTGCCTCGAGGGCAGAAAACTTCACAAGCTGATACAGAGAGCTCAACTGATGCCACAACTTCAAGTTTGTCCTTCAGAGGCGATAAAACCTCGTTTAAAGTCACACACACGTTTGTAAGAACAACAAATGACCAAAAGTCCAACCTGACACCGCGGTGGATTCTTAAAAATAATGTAGTCTTACTGATAATGTAATATTTACATTATTAGCAGCCTTTAACAAACACCATTTCCCAGAAGCCCCAGACTGCCACGGGCTACAGCTAGAGAACATTCTTCTTCTGCGACTGCACACAAACGTTTCTTTGTGCTCGGTGCAGATTCTCAGGTAACGTTGACGCATCGAGTTTTTCTGACAGATTATTTCAACCAGTCAGCCGTAGACGTAGCGTCTGCTTACAGGGATACCGATTGAACGGCCAATCTTGGAACAGCCAGCGTCTGACGGAGGTCAACCAACGGATATCCGTAATTTGGATAACGGACATCTGAGCCAAGATCCGACCGGGAACTTTCCAAATAAGAACGATGAGAAAGACGCGATTTGGCTAATTTCTATTTTTGGATATGTAAAAAGCTACTAAAAAGTGAAGATGGGTCCCGAGACATTTTAACGTGTCTCCACACAGACACAAACCAAAGCCGGCTCAAAACCTGACTGATCAATACGACTCAGACTACAAATGAACCAGAACCGGAGCCTTCCGGTACCAGAAACTTGATCCCTCCTCTACAGATAGCGTGGTAATAAGCAGATCTCAGTTTATAGAGATTATTGAACGTCTGTACCTGCTGATCATGCTACGTCTAGTCAGTCACAATAGTTAACTTCTTTATATATTAATGTGCAGTATGACTATTTAATGCCATTTTAGTAAATAGTTACTAAAGCTAGTTTGTTAGCGCTGTCACTGACATGACAGTAAATACAAACAGTTTATTAAAAACGTGTATTTAGAGCCTGGATTTATTTTTCAGAAGCGTCGGTAACCCCCAAATTCCACCGGACACGTGTGCGCAGCAGTCTGTAGCAAGTACGTAGCATATTTCCACATGTAAAAGCATATTTAGAAGAACATAAACCAGGAAAATGACCAAATCTGAGCAAGTAAACAAAGTCTGGAGGGAGAAACGCTCCTGAAACGCTCCCGGTGGGTTTGAAGTCCATGCAGGACGGTCGCGGCCGCGACGTGACGGAGACGTGTGCGGTGGAGTTTCAGGGTAAAGGTTACATGAGTAGACTGAAAATAGTCCCAGACCAATGTTCTTGTGTTCGGAGTGAACAGCTGATAAGACACGGATCACGCTGTACGTGTGTGTGTGTGTGTGTGTGTGTGTGGCTGCTCACACAGGAACACTGAGCTCATAAACCTCCTCAGCCTCTCTCACTGTGTGTTAACGTCCCCTCGCTCGGCCACAGTAACCCTCCCTCTCTCTCTGCATCATCTCTGTCTGTCTCTCACTCCGTCCTCATCCGTCTCTGACAGTTTCCTCTCTCTCTCGCTCTAAACAGAGAGTACCCGAGGGTATACCCACCCCCTCACACACACACACACACACACACATCCTATACCAGCAGAATCAGTAGTGCAGAAATAATCTATCAAATCTCATTCTTACGCACTCACTCATCTCTCTCTCTATATATATATACGCACACACAATACTGGAGCTGAAAATGTAGCGTTTGTCCTGATGGTGGCGTTCGACAAAGAGGGTTCACCTTTAACGGACGTTTCACGTGTGACTTCACGCTGTTACAGATGCTACATACGGTCTTTGCGTGCTTTAAAGATGTTACACAACTTAAACATAAGATATTTGACCCAGAGACACCTTCTGAATTAAGAATATGTTTGACCCGCAACGTAACGATTTAAAACTCTGTCCGGCGACCTTGAACGTCCTCGTCACAAACCTCACAGGCTGCCGCAGACGTCTGAGGCTCATGAAGATGAACGACTCTTTCTGCATGATACTGACAAATAAAATCACATGAGGATGTTTGTGCTGAGCGCGGACGGCGTGATACGAATGATAACACACCTGGACGCCGCTCTGCCTTCATCGTTTGTCTTCGTCACCTCAGAACGCTGGAGATGAATCCTCAGACGGGCGTCTCGATCTGACGGGCTTATCTGGAACACCTTCTCTGTTTAAGAACGTTAACGTGGCGCCTTCTTCTACGTCTTTCCTCATCGTATGAAACGAAAACAGATGGCTGCTTAGATTAAAGAACTGACTCAGTGTTCAGTGATCAACTCTGTGTAATGTAACTTCAGCGACGAGCTCAACCATGACTGCGTCTGGAGAACCTGCAGTCAGCAGCTGATCACCACCAACAACTGTTTGTACAGCAGTTTAGAGACGAGGCTGATCCGGGATCAGGAGGAGAGGAGAGGAGGTGAATCTGATGGGAGGTGACACCCAAGTTCGAAAAAGGAATGGCAGGCTGCAAATGAATGGGAACAAATTTGGTGGGGCTGTTTGTAAAATGGGATCAATAGCAGTCAGCTGGTGAGGACGACGGGGCGTGACGAGGGGACAAAGAGGCCGGCGGGTTCAGGACGGATCACGATCGGTTTATTCTGCAGGTGATTCATCCGTACGTCTGTTCTCACACTATGTAACTTTGGGCTCCGGGTCGGGAGAAGTACGTAACGCTTTACGGCACTAAGTCACACACCACCAACTATTTCACTGATTTTGGTGAAACTGGATCATATTTTATGGAGAAAATGTTTTCTGGTTTTCCCTCTGATGTCCTCCGGCTGCTCCGCCTCAACTCTCTGTGATTTACAGAGTTTCCTGATGGACAGTGAAGTAAACTGCTGACAGCTGTAGCTGCTGTTAGCTCATGTTAGCTCAGTTTGTTAGTTGCTGTTAGCTCATGTTAGCTCAGTTTGTTAGTTGCTGTTAGCTCATGTTAGCGCAGTTCGATAGCCACTGTTAGCTAATGTTAGCTCCATTTGCCTCTATGGACATAATGGCAGAGGAGAAGAGGACACTGACGGAGGAAACTATAAATAATATATATCGCAAGCAGTTGCAGCTTGATTGACGTCCATTGCAGCGTTTTCATATATAATAATTGATTTGTTTTTTTTGTAATTTCTGTAACAAACGTGCTTAACATTGGTACAATATGAAGTATTGTATAATATTAGTATTTACTACAGTACAGTGCAGAGAGAATGACCTCTGTTCATCCTCTTGGAGGTTTTAATGCTGTTTTTTTAGTCCTGCTTTGATTTTAAATCCTCACTTTGCACAAAGTCGATCAAACGTCTTAAAAAACTTTTCCTGTGCAGCCGCGTCGTCCCGCGACACTTCAGGCGACTCTGTTATTTTGTTTGCTTCTGTTTCCCTCCGTCCCACCGAGCCGCTGTTAGCGCCGCGCGGAATAAATGTCCTTTGAATGACTTCAGCCTCAGAGACACATCAGACTCTTTTACTCCACACAGCTCCAATCAAACTATTTCCCAGGACTGTCGAGGAATAGTAAGTCACTTTTGTTGTTTTTTCTGGTGTGTAGCAAACATAAAAAGACCAGCCTTCATTTGAAAAACACAGAAAACATCAACATCTTTTATACATTTAATGAAAACTTTAAATATAACTTCATTTATATCAATCTAGTAAATGATAAATAATATAATAAATAATAAATAGTTCAAAAGTAGCCGAAAGATCAAAGTTTTAATGGATGCATTAAATTTAATGTAAGATGCTAATGATAGCATGTTTGGCTAACTATGTCTACCTACAATAGTAGCTTAGCACAGAGTTAGCATAGCATTAGCTATCCAGGTTATTTGTGGGTTACAATGATGAACGAGTATGAAGACTAGCTCAGTACGTTGGAATCAAAGAACAACGCTGCACATTAGCTTTTAGCGCTAAGTTAGCATCATCATGCAGCCTCTGGCCTGCTAACGTCTTCACAGCAGTTCAACGAGAATCAGAGAGGATGATGGGAAAATAACAGCACAGTGATATCATCATATTTAGATGTTTGTTTCTTTGCTTTCATTCTCACGGCCGGCTCTCTCTGTATCATCTGCCTCTCGTCTTTTTGTTATCTCAGCGGCTGTCTGATGTCGTTTTCATCATCGCTCGCTGTCGTCTTTTCACCGCTCGCTCCTTCCTGTAGACGGGGAGAGAGAGAGAGAGAGAGAGAGATGGAGGTGCATTGACACTCCACCCTGACTCCTGACGCTCGCCGGCAGAATAACGAGTAGCTGCTCGGCATGCTGGTCACATCACCTCCACTATCAATGAGTGAGTGAGCGAGCGAGCAAGCAGGGGAGTGACAGAGGAGAGAGAGAGAGAGAGGAAACAAGGTGGATAACAGAGAGAGAGAGAGAATGAATGGCAGATGGAGGAAGAAGAGAGGATGAGAGAGGTATTAAATGAATGAGAGAGAGAGAGAGATGAAGAAAGACGCAACAAGGTGAATGATGGGAAAGGAGAAGAGGAGGAGGGAGAGAGAGGTAAAGAATGAATGGTGGAGAGAGAGAGAGAGAGAGGTATAGATGGAGGGCAGTGACGCTGATGTAGACGGGGCAGCTGTGAGTGTAATGAATGAAGATTTATGGGAACACAAACACACACACATACACACACACAAACACACACACACACACACACACACACACACACACACAGTACACACACACACACACACACATACACACATACAGTACACACACACACACACACACACACACATACACATACAGTACACACACACACACACACACACACACACACACACATACAGTACACACACACACACACACACACACACATACACATACAGTACACACACATACACATACAGTACACACACACACACACACACATACATACAGTACACACACACACACACACACACATACAGTACACACACACTGCAACAGGCCATGAGGCGTGGAGGAAATGCTGACAGGAAGTGGAGCCAGTGCCGTGCCAGAACCGGAGCTGGGCGAGCGTTAGCAAGTGTGTTAGCTGCTGTTCGCTAATGTTAGCTCAGAGCTCAGAGTGTTACTGTTTGGACCACAGGCATTTTCAGGCCCGGGGAGAATGCTGACGGAGAACGGAGCCGGCGTCGTGCCAGAACAGGAGCTCAGCAAGTGTTAGCAATGTAACCGGGCTCAGCAGCTTCTACGGACATAATGGCAGAGGAGCGGAGAGAGGAGGAGAAAAGGAGAGAGTGAGCGAGCAAGGAGCCGCCAGTTCTGTTCCTCTTGTAGTCCACTTGAGGCTGGCTCCAGAAGTGAGTCAGTCTCCATAAGTCCCCATGTTAAAATGTCCAACTTCACAGCAGAAATAAACATGTTTACAGCCTGGTACAAAAAACAGTTTTGGTCTCTATAGCTAATTTCCCCGTTCATGACAACTGTACTGAGGGTGAATTTTTATACAACTCACCTGTTCAGATTATATTAAGGCTTAAAGTTATGCAGGATTAAGAGCGTGGACGCTTTGATTGACAGGTGGGTGTGGTCACAGATGGCTTGTTTGAGTAACCAGAAACTAGAGACTGAGAGCAGAAACTCATGAGGAAACTTTACTGAGCCAGTAAATCAGCTGTGCAGTGGGCTCATTTCTCCATAAGACTCTATACAAATCTGACCGTATGGGGTCGCCCCCTGCTGGCTATTACAACGAATGTAACAGACCCTGCAGCAGCTCAGTGCACTAATCACAGCTGTAAGTGGTAAATGGACTATTGACAGTTTAATTAGATCAGATGAAGATGGACGACGTGACAGCTGCCCGATCCTTCAGTGTTTGGGAAGCTGTCATGTCGTCCATCTTTATACAGACTCAATGATCTGAACCGGTCCACAGGAAACGCACGAGCACGAGCAGAACATCGATCATCCTGAAATGATCCGCCCGAGTTCTTCAGTCATGACTGAAACTTTCTGCTGCTGCACGTTAGCACGAGCGAGAATCCTTCAGCCCCCGTACAGACTCCTTAAATATACTTCTTGTTTAACCCAGGTGCTCCAGGTGTGTTAAACTGCAGGTAACCACGGCAACAGGACTGACGCTTCAGGCTCTATTAGTAGTAAACTGCGCGCACACACACACACACACCTAGGAGGACTTAATTAGTAGCCATGGTTTGATCTGACGCCTCGATCACGACTCACTGAAGTGACTCAGATCAGCACGTTTGTTCACTTTTTCACATTTTGACTCGTCACGAGTCAAACAAACTTTGTTCTGCAGTTTCTTAAGCAGCTGTCACCCACTGTGATCTCACACCATCTAAACACTGCACTGGATTTAAAGATGTCAGAGGTCTGCAGCAGAGTGTGGACGTCTTCAAAGCTGTTATAACTGACATCATGTTCACTGAGGTATCATGTAAGGAGGATATTAAAGCGTGGTGATGGCGTGAGACGGGATGCAAACTAAGGAGAGAAGAAGAGGAGAGGCTGGAGGGACGATGATCCAGATCCAAACATCTGGATGAACCAATCAGGAGGTCCAAGATGGGAGAGGAGGAAGAGGAGGAGGAGGAGGAGGAGGAGGAGGAGGAGAGGAAAGTAAAGAGATGTTTGATGTTTTAGGCCAAATGACTTCATGGTTAACTGTAAGTTACTAATTTGAATAAAACTTGAGTAAATGCTGCTGTTCATGTTCTTCTTGTGGGAACAGTTAAAGTTTAAATTTGTTAGCTCTGTACGGCTTCGTTTCTTTTGAGCCACCATGTTGTCAATGTTTTTTGGTATCTTGTTTCATGTTTCCTGTTTTATTTTGTAATTCTCCTCGTGTCTGTAACTTCCTGTCTGTTTTGGTTGTTCCAGTTTCACCTGTGTCGTCCTGCCTTCTGTTTCTTTCCGTCTTCGTTCTGTACTCGAGGGTGGTTTGTTTCTCTGCTTTGTTTGGACCTGAACCAAGCCAGCCTGCCTGACAGCGCGTTAGCTTTTTGCTAATAAACCATCGACCGTCACCAGTTCAGCCTCTGAGTCTGCATTTAGCTCCTTCTTTTGTGTGTTTATTTTCTTATATCTGCACCTCTTTCTGTTCATTATCACTCATTTGTCACACAGACATCATTCTCTCATGCTGACATTAATCCTCACACAGTACCTGAAGGAAAGGTTAACGGAGCACTTCATGTGAGCGTTTCTGATCTGGTTAGACAAGGTTTCACCTCATGAATGTGTCGTGTAGGCTGTGCACTGTTTGGTTCTGGTTGTGTGGGAGATGAATGCTGAGGTAAAGACACAATTATCAGCTCATAACAAGAATCATTTCAGCGCTCTGACAGAAATGTTCAGGAAGGTGGAAGCTCCTGAAAAAAGTCTGAAAACAGGATTCATCGCCGCGTGAGTAACGCCACACTGAGAGTTAAACACACTTAAAGCACTGAGCATTGAACACAGCAGACGGCGGTTGTTAGACGTCAGTCACACACGGTATCATCAGCATCCAGATGCTGCGTACCCACAGCTCCAACGTGACGGAGGAGGCAGCAGCTGAGTGAACTCAAAGGGAGTCTGACGATTAGCATAACCGAGAGACAAGTGTTGATTCTCGTGACTGTGAAATGAGTTGTGACAGGAGAGAAAAACGCGCCTGCATCTGTTGAACGCTGCAGCTCCACATTTAGGTCGGTTCATCTAGGTTTGCACTGTTTAACGCAGATCAAGAGGACCGGACCACTGCAGCTGAGATCACTGATTCACCTCCGTCAGCAGGACGGAGATCGTCCTTCAAAAACAAGTCAACTCCGTTTTATTTATAATATCACAAATTTACCTCGAGCGGCTTCACCCCTCTGTCCTCAGACCATCGGTTCAGATCAGGAAGGAGGATGGACAGACAGGAAATGGACGTCATGTGGAACCAGGAGCTTCAGGTCTCACCATGAACCTGCGTCACATGCGTCACCTCGTCCTCAGTGGAGATCTGTAAGGAGGAGGACAAGCCCACCAATCACAGGAGAGACAGAAGGTCAATGTATGCTGCTGTTCATGTTCTTCTCGTGGGAACAGTTTTAAAGTCTTGGTTGACTAAATGCTGTTTTGATTTGGGATTGGGAAGGTTCGTTGATTTGCTTCAGATTTTGACGGCACATTGTGTTATGTTTGATATTGCTTAATTAGCCAACCGCACAATCAGACGACGAGAAATGTGAAGTCTGAACACATCTGGAACGTCGAGTTTGGAGTTTGGACAGTCAGTACAACGATGGAGGACGGAAACATTCATATTAAATGAAAACAGTTAAAATTTGCAACATTTGGATGGAAACGCGGCAGTAAATAAATTTGGTTGCTTAATTAGCCAGAAAACATCGAGTCTAACATTTTGTTTTAGTCGTGCAGCACTGAAGTAACTTTGACGTTGACGCAATGTCGACTGATAGCCTTGACTCCCTCTGTGTTGTGACTTCACCCGTTTTCGTTGAGACCAGGTTGAGTCTCAGTTTGCTTCATAACATCGTGAATATCTTGAAGCTGTCTGACCCGTTGAAATCCAGCAGACGAGCGATCCTGTACAAATGCAAAGACACGTTAACAGTTTAAAAGTGGGCACTATTATTAGCCCTGCATGTTAACTCTGTTTGTGTATATTCACAGTATATATCTGTCACTTTACTGAACGTTCGTCTCACGTCTCTCAGCCTGTTGTCTCCGGGTGTTGAAATACAGCGAGCGTCTCTCTGGGATTTAAAAGCTGTTACAAAACATGAAATATAGCTTCAATATGTCGCTGCAGTTTTACGCGACCCTTGTAAACATAAATCAAACATTGTTAAAGTGTCCCGGATTATACGGCAGCCCTTGATAACGGCATCAGTTCAACAGCTGCAGTGTAATGCAAATGTAATGTCATGAAAGAACGATCACATTTCGCCTGCAAAATTCAATTTAATACGAGATAAAAGAGAGCAGAGGGCCGTTAATGCAGGTCATTTGGCAGCGCTCAGCACCATAACCATTACATGCAGGTTCTGGCCCACGCTGAGCTGATTACTGCATGTCAGTGGTGAGGAGGGAACACGGGGAACAGGGCGGCTTCATGAACGAGGCGCTGCACCGTCCAAAACACCACGATTATAAAGAAGGTTAGTTTGTAACCTTGTGGTGTTCTCAGAGGACACTTTACTTTATTACTGCTGCTAATCACTTAATTAAAGTCATGTAATTAAAGAGCTATTGTACAGAGACTGAAAATAAAAACCACAGCAGCAGAGCTCCAAATATCCTGATTAAATATCTCATAACAACCAAAAACAGTACTGTACAAAAACACTACATTTCCCATGATGCAACATTAGCCCCGTCTCTGCTGAGTAAACGCCAAACCACAGGCTGCTGAACTGTCCTGGACGTAGTCTCCGTGACGTCCCCGCAGACTGTCTAAAACCTGGACGTAGTCTCCGTGACGTCCCCACAGACTGTCTAAAACCTGGACGTAGTCTCCGTGACGTCCCCACAGACTGTCTAAAACCTGGACGTAGTCTCCGTGACGTCCCCGCAGACTGTCTAAAACCTGGACGTAGTCTCTGTGACGTCCAGGGGACTGTCTAAAACCTGGACGTAGTCTCTGTGACATCGCCCAGTCAGTCACAAACTGCCGTTCATGTTACACAGAGAACAAACTGAACATTTGTAGGGTCCAACCTACAACCTTCTCCAGGCAGCAGTGCACCACAGGAGTTGTCTGCTCGTCTCCTAGCAACGGCTGCATTCAGCTGTCAGTCAGCGGCTGCCATGGAAACGTCCACACACAGGCTTGAGCTGAGACACAAATGTGTCTGAAAACTGTTACCACGTGTCTTTCATATTTCAGAGTTTCAGCGTCAGGTAAAGAGCCATAAATCCAGTTTTGAAGATTTCCATTCGTCTCTGAAGGCTTCGAGAAATCCTCCAATCTCCGCTCGAACTCTTCAGATAAAAAGAAAAGGCTCCTTTTTAATGAAACGTTGACATATTACAGATAAAAGATTGACAACACTGACATTTCATCGAGCTCCTAATGTAAAATATTTATCTGCAGAGGAGCTCCAGCCGTCAGATAAACGGACGGAAACAAGATTTCCTCCTCAAGTGAAGTCGAACACATGAAATGAATTTCTACCTTTTTATTTCCAGGTTTTAGACAGTCTCAGAGACTACGTCCAGGTTTTAGGCAGTCTGTGGGGATATGTGCATAAAACTGGATCACACACACACACACACACACACTGAGCAGCAGACAGGTCCAGAATGGGAAATGTAGTCGTGTTCTACATTTTCACGTCCTTCATGATTGAGAACTCTGCTGCAGATGGAGAACAAACTCTTTCAGGTGACGTGCACGGCGCTGAGCCAGCTGCTGCGCTCGTCGTCTTTATGTAAGTCACATCTCCGCGTTCACAGTCATAAATGTTGATTGATGGCCGAACGCCGGAGAGAGAGCGGTCTGAATCCGCTCGGCTCTGGATTTGATTTGTGGAGACGCGCTGAGCCGTTTGTGGTTTTAATGCATACATGTGTTTGTGTAAATATAATTAGCCTTTTGTATGTTAATAAGTCGCCCATATTAAATCTAATTAACCTTTAATCCGGGCTAAGCTGCAGAACATGTGGCTGTGCTGTGCTGTAACAGGTCCTCACGTCGTTCAGCTGCTTGATCGTGTTCGACAGCGAGAGAGGACGGTCGCAGCTCCGAGGATTAATACATTCAACATGTTTATTAACTGATTCATTAACTGTAATATGTTTGAGTTTGACTTAGATCATGTTTGGTGAGTCACGTCTAAATGTGTCACAACTTTAACTGAATTTCAAGTAATTCAACAAAAGAAAATGTGACTGAACGCTTCAGTTAATATCAGTCTGTGGGGACGTCACGGAGACTACGTCCAGGTTTTAGACAGTCTGTGGGGACGTCACGGAGACTACGTCCAGGTTTTAGACAGTCTGCAGGGACGTCACGGAGACTACGTCCAGGTTTTAGACACTCTGCGGGGACGTCACGGAGACTACGTCCGGGTTTTAGACAGTCTGTGGGGACGTCACGGAGACTACGTCCAGGTTTTAGACAGTCCGTGGGGACGTCACAGAGACTACGTCCAGGTTTTAGACAGTCTGCGGGGACGTCACGGAGACTACGTCCAGGTTTTAGACAGTCTGTGGGGACGTCAGGGAGACTACGTCCAGGTTTTAGACACTCTGCGGGGACGTCACGGAGACTACGTCCAGGTTTAAGACAGTCTGTGAGGACGTCACGGAGACTACGTCCAGGTTTTAGACAGTCTGTGGGGACGTCACGGAGACTACGTCCAGGTTTTAGACAGTCTGCGGTCTCAGAGACTACGTCCAGGTTTTAGACAGTCTGTGGGGACGTCAGGGAGACTACGTCCAGGTTTTAGACACTCTGCGGGGACGTCACGGAGACTACGTCCAGGTTTTAGACAGTCTGTGGGGACGTCACGGAGACTACGTCCAGGTTTTAGACAGTCCGTGGGGACGTCACAGAGACTACGTCCAGGTTTTAGACAGTCTGCGGTCTCAGAGACTACGTCCAGGTTTTAGACAGTCTGCGGGGACGTCACAGAGACTACGTCCAGGTTTTAGACAGTCTGCGGGGACGTCACGGAGACTACGTCCAGGTTTTAGACAGTCTGTGGGGACGTCACGTAGACTTTCAGTCTCTCACGCCGTGTTACTGTAGCATCGAGGACACGGCGTGGACAGAAGCTGACAGGAATCGACTCGGGGTTAAATAGTTCCTCCCCTCATCTGTCGCCTCCTCTCAGCCTTCAGCTCCCCTCCTTCATCGCCGCGGTAACTGTACCAGTGACGGTTAATCGAGTTTGTCTCCGTCTCTGCCTCGGCTGTCACAGGAAGCAGACTGCAGGCCGAAGATGCTCAATGAGACTGCCTCGTTATAATCGAGCTGCATGTCGAGGCGGTGCGGCCGGTACAGGATGACATCACAGATCTCGCCTCAGAGCGAGTTTGTGTAACATCATGAAATCAAACAAGAGGTCATCAGCCGATGAGGCGTTCGCTGACCGACCTCCCGTTTGACTCATTTACTCTTTAATTAGATTAACATAATGATTCATCATCTGACAGGCTGATTAGATCAGAGGCTCCTGCAGCAGGTTCAGGGGCCTCTGAGGGGCCCTCGAGAGGCGAACTGGAGTTCACACGCTAAACGAGGAAAAGTTTGATTAAATCCACTTCATATTATCCCATAAACACATCGCATTATGAGTCCAAGAAACGCTGAGTCAGCTCTGCAGTGAATTCCAGTTTGAAAGTTGTACAGAGAAAAATCATCCAAACTCGTCTCAGCAGCATTTATTTATTTCAACTTTTCTGATTCCTGCTCATTAAAAAAACATTTTGAGCACCGACACGATACATTTATTCAAACAGCTGTCGGGCATGACAGTTCAATGTTCGAGCATCTTTTCAGGACATTATTCACTGGAGAACCTCAAAACATCCAGGTTTAAGACAGTCTGCAAGGACGTCTCAGAGACCACGTCCAGGTTTTAGACAGTCTGCGGGGACGTCTCAGAGACCACGTCCAGGTTTAAGACAGTCTGCGAGGACGTCTCAGAGACCACGTCCAGGTTTTAGACAGTCTGCGGGGACGTCTCGGAGACTACATCCAGGTTTTAGACAGTCTGTGGGGACATCACAGAGACTACGTCCAGGTTTTAGACAGTCTGTGGGGACGTCTCAGAGACTACATCCAGGTTTTAGACAGTCTGTGGGGGACTGGATCAGATCCTGGATCAGATCCTGGATCAGTCTCTCCCGTCCTCTCCCTCTGCAGCAGCGAGGAGAAGCTCTGACGTCGACTCTGGTTCTGAGAGTTTGTAATGAGCGTCTGGCAGGACGGGCCGTGGATGACACCATTTGGCCTTGGCAGAGTGTCTCCTGCTATAAAAAGTAATGCCCACACCTATTAAAAAAGACACTGAGTCAACAGTTTGGACGACAACGCTACATCACAAATCCTACAAAACGTTGGACCGACACCAAACGCGGCGCTGAGCTTCATATGTCACGCACACGGTCGAACCTCACAACATGCTTTCTATTCTTTCTTTTATTAATTAACCTGAAATCCTCGTTTGTGACGGAGACGTTCACGTAGCTGTCCTCCTCCGTCAGTTTAATAAAACAGAACTGACCAAAATGACATTGAACGACCTGAAATCAGCCTCAGACCTGCCAACGTACCTGCCTGCCAACACCGGACAACAAGCTCAGGTGTTAAAGAGCGTCAGTCCCACCGGACTGTTAACGCTCCGACTGTCTGTTGCTGTTTTCTTTCTCGTCCGTGATCTGTTACCGCCTCAGTCTTCTTACGTTTGAAGTGAAGCCGATGTTTCAGTCTGAGGAGGTGAACGTGAAGGCTTCAAACAAACATGATCATCAGTGGTTCACACACACCTCAGATGTTGCACATCATCAGCGCCATCGGTATCTTCCTCCATTTTAACTCTAGCCTAGCTTAGCATTACGACTGTGAGCAGAGGGAGCTGATGGTGACTCATCTGTCTCTAAAATAAATGTTACAGTCGTCCGTCTGCAGCTTCCTGGAGTCGCCGTGAGGTCGTTCCATCGTCTGTGACGAAAATCTGAACCTGAGCTCAGCGACCGACCACAGGTGGCGCTACAGCAACATGTTCTCACCCCCAACTCGTCACATACTGTGACTTGGTAAGTGGCCCTGTGCTTCACCCTGTAACATCAGTTTCCTGTTCATCACGCCTTCCTTCTTTCAGATGCTCTGACGAGCAGAGGAAACAGATCAAATGGATTTACAGACAAATTACGTGAAGCAAATTACAGCCGGAGATCTGAATCTGAAAAAGTTAGTTACATAGAAGACATATCACACACAAAATATTCCAACATGATGATAATTATTATGCTGATTTAAACCACTGATTTTATACATAGTTTCATGCTTTTATTTTGAAAAGGCTGCAATGAGTGTTACAAAGTGCCTTGCGGAGTATCCTCCATACGTCTCCGTAACAGAACAGCACTTTGATAAAATGCAGCGTCTGACGGGCCGAACATTAAGTCATTTAATACAGAGTTATTTAGATACATGGCTGAAGATAATTCAATTTATATAAGCAAATCTGAGTCTCACACACACACACACACACGCTGCTGTCTGCTGGATGAATGCAGTGACAGAGTTAATGTCTCAGCTGTATGTGGCCATAAAATTGGATGAATCTTTACGGCTGTGTCATCCCATCACATAATAGTCCTTCAGGCTCCATTTTTCTCCTCCGAGCTGAACCGCAGCAGCTCTTTCAATTTAGGGCGATTCGCTCGTTTCAATTCCCTCCGGGAGAAAAAAGAGAGAGAGAGCGAGCGACCTCCACCCTTCACCTGCCTGCACCCTTAATATTTGTGTTTATTCTCTGTGGGTTCGTTTATCGCAGCAGCTGAGACCAAACAACAAACCTTCAGCTGACACCTGATTAAAGCTCCGCCGTCTAACTTTAACTAAATCCTGTTGGTGCTACACTCACCTGTGATCAGGTGATCCGCCCGTCTGTCCTCACACTGTGTAACTTTGGGCTTGATCAGCTGGTCTGTGAGCTGCAGGTGGAGATCAGCAGGTGAAGCTCAGGTGAGGTGCTTGGAGGACAGGTGACTCTTTAATCGCCTAATCTATAGTCTCCGTGACGTCCCCGCAAACTGTCTAAAACCTGGACGTAGTCTCTGTGACGTCCTCGCAGACTGTCTAAAACCTGGACGTAGTCTCCGTGACGTCCCCGCAGACTGTCTAAAACCTGGACGTAGTCTCCGTGACGTCCCCGCAGACCGTCTAAAACCTGGACGTAGTCTCCGTGACGTCCCCGCAGACCGTCTAAAACCTGGACGTAGTCTCCGTGACGTCCCCGCAGACCGTCTAAAACCTGGACGTAGTCTCCGTGACGTCCCCGCAGACCGTCTAAAACCTGGACGTAGTCTCTGAGACGTCCTCGCAGACTGTCTAAAACCTGGACGTAGTCTCCTGACGTCCTGACAGGTTTCTGAGGAGCTGTTGTGAAGCTCAGTGTGGTCGCTCTGGTCGTTGCCATCTTGGCAGTCCTTCCACTTCCTGTGTTGGCGTAAAGTAACAGCGATGGCGAAGGTGGCCTCACCAGCTGGAACCAATCAGGAGCAGGGAGCCGCACACCAAACTTATCATACACACAAACACTTGAACTGTTTCAGAGTGTGTCCATGTGGATGGACTGTTTGCTTCTGTGGTTCACTGGCTGAGTAAATGTAATCTCAAAGCTTAGAGCATCAAGTCAGACAACAACACTGTTAGAGTCAGCTGTGTCAGCTGAAGCCCTCGGCGCCGCTACACCTGCTCAGGTAAATACTCGCCAGCTGCCACCGAACACGACTCCCATTCTGATGTGCACGAGTCAAACTTTTGTTTTTCCAGGACATTTTTAAAGTTTTTCATAAACAAAGAAGCTAAATTAGATTTGGACGACTGAACGATGCTTTAATATCAAAATAATTCAGATTTCTGAACGCAAACATGAACTGCTCATTTTCAAGGAAACTTCTCATCGTGACATGAGATGAAGGACAATCTGTCGTGTTTTCTCGCCTCCGGTCTGCTGCTCATTTCATCTCAGACGTGATTGTTCCCGCCACAGGAAGTCCGTCGGTCCTGGCGCGGTTTAAAACCTCGTCCTGCTGCGTCCTCGTGAAGAGCGAGGCATGAAGAAGAGATTCAGTCTCTGAAAAACCCGTGATATTTTTTACAGCGCAGGCTTTTGACAAAGGCCCAGCACTCGCAGAGATTAATTGGATGATAATTTGCCATTAACAGCTTGATCCCGTGCACCAGCTGGTCTGGAGGAGCACCAAATAGCCGCCGTCTCGTCCTAAATCTCCGGCTGGGCCGCGCACAACAAACTGTTGAGAGGACGGCAGCCAACCGGGGCTTGACCAGGCGGCGTGCTGCTCAAATTATTCCACCACACACACACACACACACACACACACACACACACTAATGATTGTGTGTTGTCTTCAGGAACAGCTTTCAGCCTGTTTCCCACGTCGTCTGAATCACAAGTCGAGTTCGTTATCAGCTCGTTATTGACGTGTGATCAACTTTGGACGTTCGTGTGAAAGAAACTGTCGGTGCTCGTGTGGAAACACTCGAGAGACAGCGTACTCTGAAAAAAACAGCCCAGTAAGAACTGACTTGATGAATTTAGAGCACACAGATTATTTCATGTGAATATTCAAGAGTGTTTCTACTCCGCTACTCAGCTGAAGGGACATCCTACCTGATCTGACTGGCCGGTACTGGTTGCCTTCGTGGCCTCGGGTTGGTTGGGTTCAGGCATGAGGAGGACTGAGAACGTCAGCTGATGCAGCTCTCCAGAGTCCAGAGTGTCACTGAAAATAAATATTGTTGACTTGACGTTGAATTATAGCTTTCTTTGTCTGATTTTTCACACAGTGCAGATGTTGATACAATGACAATGCTGCTTCAATATATATACAATAATTGTAATGTATAACTAAACGATAATGCAACGTAAACATGATGATGCTGCAGAACCTGAACGTGAGCATTTTTCTCTATCGGACCTCCTGAAATCAGAACTGACTGATCTAAACTCGACAACTCACGACATTGTGAGATTTTTTAAGGGAGGACTTTGTCCACAGGTGACACAGATGTAACTAATATTGTTTACTGTATATGTAAAGTTGAATGTTTACCACCAATAACGCCTGTCTTTTCTCATAAATTCAGTGTCAAACCTGGATGTACTCTCTCCTTTTTCTTTATTTTCTGTCCATCTTTAATAATTTATATTTCTGCAGACAGTGCAGAGAATAAATTCACTCATGGTCACGTTCCTGTTGTATCTCGTAGGTAAAGATCGGAAACAGACTGGGCGAGCCTCTCGGCTGCTTTGTGTAACAACAACAAGAGGCTCGACCAGCTCTCGGTCCTCTGCCAGCTGTGATCAAATAACTGGAGGTCCGGAGCTCTCATCAATCCACAGCTAATGGGCTGTGGAAAGTGCTACAGAGACTCTTATCACACCGGAGATGGGACTTGCGGATTTTTGGGCTCGTGCCCAGTCCAGGAGGGCTATTTGGCCTCCATTTGCTTCACCATGTGCCCCCATTCAAATGATGGTGAGTGAAATGATAATTTCTCAGCGCAGCAGGCTCAGAAATAGCTGAAAAAGAAGTTGGGACTGACAGCGAATGATTCCCCCGTGAGTCTGGATTTACCCAGAATCTCAGTCTGTCTCATAAAACTTTTAACTTCTAACTTTAGAGGAGCTGGGCTCAGAGCCCAGGAGTGACTAACATTTAATGCATTCTAGGCCTGATTTCAGCCACAGATTAGTCACCTCTGTGCCGAGCTTCGAATTCACTTTTAGAAATGAATCCAGAGCTGAAAGGTTAAATAAGGACACCTGACAGAAGATAAAGGTTCAGCAGGTAACAAAGCTTAGAGAAGCTGAACGATGTACTGCTGTGGACGTGGACAGCAACAAAATGGACTTTAGACACAAAAATATTAAATATCAGTCTATATGTACCATATATTCAGAATATTTTCACCACTTTGTCTTGGTCCACAAGGTTCCACCTTGGGAACACTTATTTTTGTTCATTTTTCTTTAAATACTTCAAATATGTTTTGTCTTGTTCGACTTTACGCTGACGACACTGTCATCTACGTTTCTGATACATATCACACATCCAGAGTTCCTCACAGTTTGATTTGATCCAAAACTAGTTTCATAACAAACTCCAGAATAAGAAGAAGTCCTGCAGCATAGTGTTTGGTACGTGACATGATTGTTTGAATAATAATTTCATAATTTTGATGACGGCCACCCCGTGACAAAGTTCATTTGTTCTATTATCTTGGATTTTGGATTAAACCTTGAACTGTTTGTTCAGCCCCACATTTTATTATTAATAGAGAAAAATAATTCTTCAGTTGATATTTCCTATTATTAATAATGTTGACACTGTTTAATGTTTTATAATTCTTTAATGTATGAATCACTTAATTGCTTTTAGCCCAAATGCAGAAGTCAGTTTCGCTGGGTTCATTTCGTCTTTCAATGTTTGGATTTTAATTTTCTTTTCCATTTAAAACAGACGTGCGTTGTTCCAACACGACGCTCCATCTGGCTGGAATAATCCTCCACTTTTTTTCTGAGATCTATTAATTCTTTCCCGCTCATCTGAAAAACAACTTGTTTATGCTTTTAACAATTTAGTTTATTTGTAGCGCACACAGCTTTAATTGCTCTTCATGCTAATGTTTTGGATTTATTATCCAGGTCACTGCATCCAATTTTTCCTGTTTAGCAGCCGAGGGCCGGGGGTGTCGAGCTGTCTACATCTCTGTATTTGTACTTTATGCTTGTTATGTAACGATGCTTTTGTTTGTATTTGTGTCTTTAGGACTCCCTCGAGATCTTTGATAGATTCAAATTTAAATAAAACCCACTTAACTCCCTTTAACGGTGAATCCGTGAGACGTTCTGGATGACAGTTAAAGAGTATTAACTGGTCCCAGTGCCAGAGGACATTGCCTGGACGGATCATTTGATTTCCACCACAGCTGCATCATTTCCTTTTTTTAATGACAAATGAAACATTCTGGTCATTTCTGTTAGCATGTACATCACCAGTGGACAGATCCTGAAGACAAACTGATGAATAGATTTATTCTGTAAACTGTGCTGTGTCACCAGTTGTGCTCGTTGATATTAGCAGTCATTAAGTGTGTTGGTAATCTAATTAACACACGTTGTATTCAGGCAGTGTTTCTGTTAGCCCTCGTATTTTCTTCCCATTTACTACGCACCTTTTGTTCTCCCGGGTCAATTTGACCCGGTCTGTTTTGACTGCTTATATAAAGCATGAGGTATAAAATGATCACCAATTTTTTTTTGTTTCACCTCTTCAGTGAACTTATTTCCAACACACTGACATATATTTTATACTTATTTTAGCAATTTATGGTATGATAGACCTAATTTACATAAAATTATACCTCAATTTTTGAGAAAAAAAGCAGAAATTTTGAATTATTTTCACCATAGTTATGATCAGAGGCACAAAAATTTATGGAATATCACAGGCTGGAATATGTCAAAGTTTAGTCAGGATATTGTGTTGAAACTACTTCAGTTTTTTTGCTGGCAGAAAATAGTCACACCTGTTGTCGACCCGTCCAGTTTGACTGTTTATAAAGCACAAAGTGTGTGTATGTGTATGTGTGTGTGTGCGTGTGTGTGTGTGTGTGTGCGTGTGTAGGTGTGTGTGTGTGTGTATGTGTGTGTGTGTGTGTGTGTGTGTGTGTGTGCATGTGTGTGTGTATGTGTGTGCATGTGTGTGTGTGTCTGTGCGTGTGTGTGTGTGTGTAGGTGTGTGCGTGTGTGTGTGCGTGCGTGTGTGTGTCGGTGTGTGTGTGTATGTGTGTGTGTGTGTGTGTGTGTCTGTGCGTGTGTGTGTAGGTGTGTGCGTGTGTGTGTGTGTGCGTGCGTGTGTGTGTATGTGTGTGTGTGTATGTGTGTGTAGGTGCGTGCGTGTGTGTGTGCGTGCGTGTGTGTGTAGGTGTGTGTGTGTATGTGTATGTGTGTGTGTGTGTGTGTGTGTGCGTGTGTGTGTAGGTGTGTGCGTGCATGTGTGTGTATGTGTGTGTGTGTGTGCGTGCGTGTGTGTGTAGGTGCGTGTGTGTATGTGTGTGTGTGTGTGTGTGCGTGTGTGTGTGTGTAGGTGTGTGTGTGTGTGCGTGTGTGTGTAGGTGAGTGTGTGTGTGCTCACTGGAAAGCGCAATAGTGCGACCTATTGCACCACTAAATGTGGTCGGGTCAAATTGGCCCGGGAAGACAACAGATGCTATAAATTTTAATAAAACACACATAATTCAACAAAAATAGTCATAATTAATTTGACTTGCAAAGACCATAGAGTGGGACCATCCATGTCATTTTCAGGCAATTATATGAAAGAACACCAAAGTTATGACATATTAACTTTTGAAAAGACATCAGGAGGGTTAAAGTCATAAAATGTTGTGATGTCATCTCTGCTTTCTCACAAAGATCTTTTTAATCTGTTTAACACACAATAAATCATTCTTTAAAATCTGCTAACGCTGTTTTTTGCATGTTTCTACAAGAGTCTATAAAAAATATCATCCACCAGGTAAAAGAGGTAAAACACCCCCGTTACAACCACAACAACAATCAGACCTCCGTCGATTTTCAGTTTCAGTTGTTGATACACGGCAGAACTCTCCACATAAAACTCGTGAACAACAACAACACAGCTACACAAGGGTCTCAGTGTTCGTGGCTTTTCATTGGCCATCTTGGTTTTGAGTCATTTGTGTTGCACTTACAGCAGCTGGCCAGTGGGTGGCAGCGTATGAAATGACATGAGTGTTCACTGTGGTGGCTGATGTGAAAGTTCACCATCAACTTCCACCTGCATGAACATCATGATGCAGTCACTGACACAACAACAGACTGTGTAGTGTTTGTACTTGTAAGGATCTGAATACTTCCTGGAGATGGAGGAGAGGTCTTTTTGTCCTCCTCCTCCTCCTCCTCCTCCTCCTCCTCACCTGTGGCCGGTGGTTCTCCGTCTCCTGGTTCCGTTGCTTGTGTACTAATTTAACATCCAATCAAACGCTTTCTCTCTGATGGTGCTGGAGCGGAGTGCTTCCTGTTTGATCCAGTCTATGAGTGACTGTGAGGGCTGCTACAGTCATCTGTGTCCGGGCCTCACTGATTACTGTACAGAACCAGAACCACAGAACTTTATTCAAACTGGATCAGATTTTATTCACAATATATTTGCTGCTTTTCCCTCTGATGTCCTCCAGCTGCTCAGCTAACGACTCACAGGTGACCTCAATGACCCACACCTATGATCCATATATAATGAACTGCTGCTAACTGAATCTGCCCTTAGCAGGCAACAGAACCGGGCCCAACAGCTGGACCGGACCGGGTTCGAGCACAGCCTTTGAGACCAACAGGGAATAAAGTTACAGTACTATCATTTACTATCATTACTACTACTATCATTAATGATGCAAATCTTCCCCTGAGTGTGACGTCACAACTGGAAAACATTCAGTATGTGAATTTTCCACTTCATCTTTGTATTCTAGTTGTGACCTACAGATAGTCAGAGGGAGGAGGCAGAGCCAATAATAGCCTACAAGCTAACTGTGTGCAGTAGATCATGTATAATTACCCACATCCACACACCCACACTGAAAGATGTTCACTTCCTTTGTGCTGACAGCTTCTTTGTACCAGATTGACCACAGTGATTCACTTCACATACCGAACAACCTGAGCCCGATTTTAGCTGCTAACATATGCTAATCAGAGGATGACATAGGACCACGACATGTCTGTACAACATTTAATTCATGCAGTCTGGACCACGGGGAAAGACCAACATCGTCATATTCACCCAGAAATACAGAACAGTCTGAGAAACAGCGACATCGAGGGTCCGGTATAGAAGGTTACTGCAGGTGGTCTACATGTGTTGCATGTGAATTACTTTGTTACAGTGACGGACGGCCACAACATGGAGCCATGTGTCCTTGACGACCCACGGGTGTCCTTGACGACCCACAGGTGTCCTTGACGACCCACAGGTGTCCTTGACGACCCACAGGTGTCCTTGACGACCCACAGGTGCCTTTGACGACCCACAGGTGTCCTTGACGACCCACAGGTGTCCTTGACGACCCACAGGTGTCCTTGACGACCCACAGGTGCCTTTGACGACCCACAGGTGGCCTTGACGACCCACAGGTGCCTTTGACGACCCACAGGTGTCCTTGACGACCCACAGGTGTCCTTGACGACCCACAGGTGCCTTTGATGACCCACAGGTGTCCTTGACGACCCACAGGTGTCCTTGACGACCCACAGGTGTCCTTGACGACCCACAGGTGTCCTTGACGACCCACAGGTCATCTTTATTATGTACACCTGTACAATTTATCCTGATACAACAGCTCTACCATGTCAATCGTACAGGTGTACCTAATGAAGCGGCCTCAGTCCTGCACTGTTTTTAATGTTTTGTCCGTAACTTCCTATGTTAAATATATTTTTATCTTTCCTGCAGCTCTTCAGACTGTTTCTTTGTACACGACTTCTGCTCTGTGCATGAATAAATAAGATGACCTGTCTTTTTCCAGATCATAACCGGTGGGTAACAAGTTGCTTTATTTGTGACTAATTTCTAATGAGCATTGTGTGTGTAAATAAGAGGAAGTGCCATCGTTCATTAACCGCAGAAAGAAACAGACAAGGACAGAAATATGAGTTGACAGTGTGGTTTTGTGAGAGGAACACACGTTAACACCCAGACGAGTTCCTGTTCTCAGTCCACATAGAAACTGTGGTGTGTTCAGTCTGTGTGAAGATGAGGATGAACATCTTCAGCTGCCTCTTCGTCTTTGTGCTGGGCTGTAATGTCACAGCAGGTAAGAACTTTTAGAATTCATGTGATCTGACAGTATTTCTCTCATCACTGTTGTTAATAATATTTATTTATATATGAGTGTGTGACGTTTGAAAAGTACCAACACACAGACATAACACATCAGGAAGTGTTTGTCTCAATAGATTCACGGCTGATGTGATCAATAAATTATGAATTCATTAAAGCTTTGAGCAGCTTCATCATTTAACTGTGAATAAATTAGCTTTATGTAATATGAGATATTTTAAGCTCATGTCCTCGTCGCCTCACTTGTTGCTTTCATGACAGTTCTGTCAAAATGTCACATACGCAGCTTAAACCGCGTCATTTTTAGTGACTGAAGTCTGAACTTTTGAACTTTGAGTTGAAAACCTTGTGGCGTTCAGATGTGCAGATGTTTATTCATCTCCTCTGTATCTTTTTGGTTAGAACGGAGGAACAGCGAGTTTAACTTCATGTAACGTCACGTGATGAGCTGACGCTGATAACCTTTTGAGTTTCCTGCAGAATGTTTTGTGTCATTGCTCACTGTCTTATTTATTATTCTGTGTTTCTTTTATAGAAATATCTCATCAAGTGTCGGAGGAGAAGAAGGTGGTCTCTCTGCACTGTCCTCAGTCTGTGGAGGGTGTAGTGACGTGGAGCAGAGAGAGAAATGGACAGAAAGTTGATTTACTTACAGCTGATGGTGACGGAGAGAAAAGATACAATGACCCAGGCAAACGATTCAGTTCATCAGTAGATAAATCACTTCACATTCACAGAGTTAACCTCTCAGACACTGGAAGATACTTCTGTAATGATGAACCAGCTGTGGATCTGACGGTGATCCCATCAGGTAACATCAAACTTTCTGTTTTATGTCAAAGTTTGTCTCTGAGCTAAATGTTTCATTCATCTTGAACTTTAATAACAGAAATACTTTGACATATTCAGAACATATTTTTTAACCTTTAATAAAGAAGATCATTACTATTTTTTTACTTCTACTTACATGTGTATTTACTTTATTTATATTCATGTGTATTTACTTTATTTATAGTCATGTGTATTTACTTTATTTATAGTCATGTGTATTTACTTTATTTATAGTCATGTGTATTTACTTTATTTATAGTCATGTGTATTTACTTTATTTATAGTCATGTGTATTTACTTTATTTATAGTCAGGTTATCTGAATGTGAGCAAAGATCAGATGACTGAGCGAGGTGAGAGACAGGAAGTCAGAGAGGAATGAGCAGTTATTTAAAGTAATGATTAAACATTTTGTAAAAAGAGTTTTTTCACTTTCTTACTGAGAGTTTTTAGTTCACAGTGATACTTTCATGTGTCTGTACAGACATGAGAGTGACGTCAGTCCTCTCAGCAAGAAAACAAATGTGTTTTTCCAACATGTCAAACTCTTTGAACAGAGAATAGAAAAATGATTTCAGGAATGTCTGAACATTTTTGTATCATATATATCCTCTATCTCACACTGAAGGTACCATGGCACCAACGCCACCACCACCACCACCAACACCACCACCAACGCCAACGCCAACAACAACAACAGCAACAGCAACAGCAACGCCTACAAGAAGACAAACAGCAGCAACAGCAGAAACAACAAAGAAACCCGGAAAGAATAAAAGTAAGCTGACACAGATTTTAATATTAAACCATCAAACTGATGACAGGGTGATGAATCTGACAGAGCTCTGTGTGAAACAGTGAATGAAACATGAAGAGTTCAGAACAGATTTAAAGCTGCGTTCAAATCAAACTTGTGAGGTTGCAAACTAATATAACAGCTGTTGCTAGGCAACTCACCACCAAAATCAAAGTGGTGTTCTTCCTGGTGACTGACTTTTATGTGTGTGTACTCTATGTATGTAAATATAGCATGTTTTACAGGATTTACATGAAACATATCCACAGCACATTTATGAGCAGTCAAACTATAATTCAATCTTTAGTGACATGTCATGACGAGTCAAACATGAGTTAAGATTTCTGTAACTACATTCTGACTCATAAGAATGAACTGCTGAATTATGTGGAGAATCTAACTACAGATATCTCCATTGAAATGAATGAATTAAAACATTTCTTCAGTGTCGTCATGAACAAGTCTGATTTCTAAGATTTGACTCAAATAAAGACATTATATTGAAAATTCACCAGAAACTGGAGACAAAACTACAGTGCAGTTATGACTATGAACTGTTTCAGTAACTTAACTTGAAGATATCTAGAATTCAAACATACATACATTATCTGTAACCACTTATCCTCACTAGGGAGGCTGGAGTCTATCCCAGCTGACATTGGACGACAGGCGGGGTACACCCTGGACAAGTCGCCAGTAGAGACACAGAGACAAACAACCATTCACACTCACAGTCACAACTACAGACAGTTTAAGTGCATTGTTTTTGGACTGTGGGAAGAAGTTGGAGTACCCGGAGAGAACCCATGCAGACACGGGGAGAACATGTAAACTGAATTCAAACAGAGATCGTCAACATGTGACTGTAGATATCTCTAATTAGTTTCAATGGTTGATTCTTATGACTCAGAATGAAACCAGAGGTGGCTTGAAAGACAAAAAGGATTCGTTGATATATTTACAGTAAATCTTGTCAATCTTTAAAATATTAAAAAGGATTCATGTACTGTACTCTGTTTTCTTCAACTATCACATCGACATCGGGGACAAAAACAGGTAGGAACAAAGATGTACTCACTGTTTCCTCTGGATTAATTCAACAGTGACGCTCCACCAGAGCAAACATATTTATGATCACCGAATGATATTTACAACTAAACCCAGTGTAGATGTTTTAGAAGTAATAATTATATGAAGCCAACTGCAGTTCCTCAAACGTCCACTTGAGGCTGGCTCCAGAAGTGAGTCAGTCTCCATAAGTCCCCATGTTAAAATGTCCAACTTCACAGCAGAAATAAACATGTTTACAGCCTGGTAAACATTTCCCACCACATTCAAAGCGGCTCTAGTAACACCTCTACTCAAGAAACCCTGTTCAGGTTGAGAACTACCGTCCTGTCTCACTTCTTCCATTTTTATCCAAAACTATTGAACGGGCGGTCGCTAGGAAGACTTGAAAGAAGCCAGAGCAGCAGCAAAGTCCTCTGTCCTCATTCTGCTTGACTTATCAGCTGCCTTTGACACAGTTAACCATCGCTTCCTCCTCTCTACTCTCTCAAACATGGGCGTCTCTGGCTTGGCTCTTTCCTGGTTTGAATCCTACCTGACAGGACGCTCATTCAGTGTATCCTGGCTTGGACAGTTGTCCACTTCTCATCACCTCACCACAGGGGTCCCCCAGGGCTCGGTGCTGGGGCTCCTTCTATTTGCTATCTACACCACCTCCCTGGGTCTGATAATCCGCTCACATGGTTTTTCCTATCACTGCTATGCAGATGACACTCAGCTCTATCTGTCATTTCCTCCTGATGACCCCTCGCTCTCTGCTCTGGTCTCTGAATGCCTCTCAGATATCTCCACATGGATGAAGGCACATCACCTCCAGCTGAACCTCTCAAAAACTGAACTGCTGCTCCTCCCAGCCAAACCTACAGTACACCACGACATCAGCATCAGCCTCCACTAGGGTGGCGAAAAACTTAAGGGTTATGATTGATGACCAACTAACCTTCTCCAATCATGTCGTCTCAGTTGCCCGGTCATGCCGCTTTGCACTTTACAACATCGGAAAAATCAGACCTTACTTAACTCAACATGCTACTCAACTCCTGACACAAGCTGTGGTCATCTCAAGACTAGATCGCGGGAAGTCAGCTAGGCAGCCATGTTGGAGTACGGGGATCTATGTCCTTTCAGCTGTATTCGTCCTCTTTGTTGTCAACATCATTGTATGCTGCCTGTGCTCAGGTGTGTCTGTGTCCTCTACTTCGGCCTGACTTCTCCGTTCTTTGCACCTCTTGCTGACAGCTCATACTCGACCGCAACATCCTGTCCAACCTACAGCAGCAAAGTGTGATCTGTGCTAACAGTTTCACATCGTGTGTCATTTTCCATTAGTGGAACAAAGTGTGAACCCACCATGACCATTTTGTTTTTTTATAGCCAGAAAGGACCATTTAATAAGATCCCAAACTATGCAGGTGCAATCAATTGATTGATTGATGACTAAATGTAAATGTAAGCAACAGCACAGACAGAGCCAGGTACAGTCACTACAGACTACAATAAATGATTTAAACATCTCATTTCTTCATCGTGAGCAGTAATGATGTTTTCAGCTGCCTTTATTGTTTATGTGTCTCAGCTATATTAAGAAGCTCATCATATTTATATGAACTGTTTCTGTGTTAGTTCTTTGCAGTTTTATATTTGTACCAAGACAACTGAAGAAATGCCTGAACTGAGCTGTAGCTGATGATGGATGATTATAAATGTTTGCTTGTCTTTCAGCTACGCCTTACCTGTGGCAAACTGTTCGTACGGTGACTGGAATACTCTATTTAATCATCATGACCATCATCACTGTCACTGTGTGGACCAAAGGTGAATATATGCATCTGAAAATGTTCATTAGTTATGTGTCCTAATACACTGTAATGTAGAAATGTTAAAAAAAGCTGAAATAAGAAACGTGACGTACTTGGTCTGGTTTAGAAAAAGTTGATGTTTTGGGTAAAAATGACAGAAGTTACATAAAAACATCATCTCCATGTTTGTGTTCTCTCTTTGGCAGCTGGAAAGAAACAGAGTGGACACACAGTAGAAACAGAATATGTCCTCTGATCGTCCAACACACAGAAACAAGACAGGTAAAAGAGTCCAACAGTGAACATCCTGCTTTCAACATTACTGCTGTAACTACAGAAACTACTCTTACTACTGCTACGACTCTTACACCTTCTACCACGAATGCCACTGACGTACTGCTCAGACTACAACCATCACTATTTCATAACGCTGTCAAGAAGAAGCCCAGCTCGGCGTCTGTCCTTCAGCCTTTTATTTCACCAAGCTCTCACCAACCACTAAAAGTCAGTCCCAGGTTTACTGTTGTCCTGCGGCTTCTTCCCCGTCAGCATTCTCCCGCAACCCGTGCCTGAAAACCTCCTCTTCTTCCCGGTGGTCCACACAGTCCGGGCAGCCCGGCTAACAAACTGAGCTAACATGAGCTAACAGCAGCTAACAAACTGAGCTAACATTAGCTAACAGCAGCTAACAAACTGAGCTAACATTAGCTAACAGCAGCTAACAAACTGAGCTAACATGAGCTAACAGCAGCTACAGCTGTCAGCAGTTTACTTCACTGTCCATCAGGAAACTCTGTAAATCACAGAGAGTTGAGGCGGAGCAGCCGGAGGACATCAGAGGGAAAACCAGAAAACATTTTCTCCATAAAATATGATCCAGTTTCACCAAAATCAGTGAAATAGTTGGTGGTGTGTGACTTAGTGCTGTAAAGCGTTACGTACTTCTCCCGACCCGGAGCCCAAAGTTACATAGTGTGAGAACAGACGTACAAATGACAGAGACACCATTCACCTGATCACAGGTCAGTGTAGCATCACCTTGCTCAAGGGCACCTCAGCAGGGCCCAGGAGGTGGGACCAGTCCACCTTTCATACTTTGGTCCATACAGGACTTGAACCGGCCACCCTCTGGTTCCCAAGCCAAGTCCCTACAGACTGTGCGACTGCTGACCGTGCTCATGTAACTTGCTTGCTAAAACTTTTAGCTTTTGAAAAAGTGACAGCTCTGCGTGTTTTTCTGCTGCTGTACAGACTGGAAAGGTTTTACGTAACAAGAAAAGTTGTTAATGAATATTTGAAATTATAATGTGATACTGATACTGGCAGCAGTACGCTTACATACAGTCCTGACCCTCAGCTTCAAAGTTTAATGTTGGTGCTCATTTTAAAGTCTTAGTTCATGAGAGCTTTTACATTTGGTCTGTTTGTAATATCTGCTGCTCTGTCCTCTTGTGTTTGCTCACAGGTGTCTGGTTGACGGAGCTCGTGGACGTCCTGCACACGTCTTGTAAAATAATAAATTCAGAGGATGGATTCTGCAGAGTACCTGCAACATTTCTGTAAATAAAAAGTCTGATTCGAATATATTAGAGAAGTCACAGCGGAGTGATTTTAATGCAGCGTCACGTCCTCTGTGTTGTAGATTTATCATTTTCTTTAAAGAAGCATGAACTTGAACTTTTTGAGTAAATTTCAGATCAAACTGTCAAATCTGAATCCAGATTCTGTTCCTGCATTGACAGACAACAGATTTTAATGCCTGTTTAGCTGGAATACGATAAGCAGGGAGGATCCCATTTAAAAACCAACAGCAGCCCAACTCACAGTGCGTCACCCATCAGCTCCACGCTCTCATCCACACGTCAGTCAATCAAACTTTATTTGTACAGCCCCCCACCCAATCCCAACACCCACTGCCCACCTCAACCTATTATAAACAAAGCTCTGTGCGGAGACAGACCTTTGGTGCTGCTGTACTATGGACTGAAATCTGTTTCTATGTGTAATGTTTCAATGCATTAGCAAAAATGGGCAACAATCCGTCCAAAACAGTAGACAGCTGTGAATCTGAAAACAAATTGACTCAACAAAAGTTCAGGAAAAGACTAAAAATCTGTAATAAACCACACAAGCAGTGTGGAACTAGCCGATGAATTAAAAAAGGTAAAGTGTCAGATGTGTCACTGCCTGTCATATGCCTGTACTGGAAGTTAAGTTGCACTTAATTGTTTTAATATATATAATATACATCTTTTTTTTCTTGTACTTTTTTTCTTTGTTCTTGCTTTTAACTGTGTGTTTTAACTTTTTAAAAATGGTTTGTTTTTTATGCTGTTTTATGCTGTTCTTTTTTAAATGCTTTGTCTTTATGTAAAGCACATTGAGTTGCCTCTTGGTATGAAATGTGCTTTATAAATAAAAATGCCTTGTAACAGATTAAAATACATAAACAGAAAATGTATATGAATAAATGGTTCAAGTAAAAGCCAAATTAAAAAGATCTTAAGTTTGGTCACTTCCTGCTCCAAACATGAAAACGCTCGTCCACAGAGCGGCGGGTGACGTCAGCTGAAGCTGTAGAGTGAGTCGATTTGGTAACCATGGCGCCGTCTTAAAACAGCAGTTAAACTTTCTAATTTTCAGGTCGTGGTATTATTAGACATCTGAGATATTAACACATTGTTTGGTCTCCAGGAGATCTCCATGGAAACATTATTTTGCAGCTGCAGGTCTCTGTGTGAACGCCGTGTCAAAGTCAGCTCGTACACGATAAAACGAGACCTCCGCTCTCCGTCACACACGTCCTGTCTGATCTCCTACCTCTTATCTGCCAATTAAAGGCTCGTCACGGAGCGAATACCTCGTTAACGCAATCATGCCAAAATAACAAACCGGTGACTGCGCGTGGGGCCGAGGCCGAGCAGCGGGCAGGCCGGACGCCGGCTGGAGGTGAACATATGGTCGACTTATGGATGGATACATAGATATGCAAACAGGCAGGCTGCCAACAGCTGCAGTAAAGAGGCGAGCGGCTCCAGAGGAGAACCGTGATGCTGCAAACACTTCAACATGACTGCACATCTGCACACGTTACATACATTAAAGGGACAGTGCAGCCGTGTGACGTCAGGTTCAGATCAAATATCACTGCAGTTCCTCAAACGTCCACTCGAGGCTGGCTCCAGAAGTGAGTCAGTCTCCGTTCAGCAGTGACGCTGCTCTGTAGCCGACCGTGACCTCTGACCTCTTCACGCACCGTCACGGTGACAGACAGGTTGTTTTCAATAAACCACAGGAAGAAATGACATTTACGGCGCGGTGAGGTCAGGACCTGCAGTAAAAACTAGAATTGACCTGCGCGGACATAAAGACATGAACAACACACACACGTACTCACACGCTAGTAAAGCAGGTTAATGGGTATCGAACACACGGACGTCCACAGGCTCCATCCATGTGACGAACTCGCCCTCTGACAGAAAACAGTAAACATGAAGTTTATCGTCTGTCAGCCCCAGAAGACGGACGACGACTTCAACATCACAAAAGAAACAGATCTGAGAAATCATAAACTCAGTATGTGGAATAATACGTTGTGTTAAATAGTTTCTTAAACGTTCACACATCGATGGTTCAGTATCTCACACAAGAACACTTCGACATGCAGACTGGAGGAGCCAGGGATCGAACGGCCGATCAACTGATTAGTGGACGACCCAGTCTGTCTCCGAGACGTCCCCGCAGACTGTCTAAAACCTGAACGTAGTCTCCGTGACGCCCCCGCAGACTGTCTAAAACCTGAACGTAGTCTCCGTGACGCCCCCGCAGACTGTCTAAAACCTGAACGTAGTCTCTGTGACGTCCCCGCAGACTGTCTAAAACCTGAACGTAGTCTCTGTGACGTCCCCGCAGACTGTCTAAAACCTGGACGTAGTCTCCGTGACGTCCCCGCAGACTGTCTAAAACCTGGACGTAGTCTCCGTGACGCCCCTGCACTGTCTTAAACACTTTTCCTTGACCTCGATGAAAAAGGAGAACTCTTAAGGACATCCACGGTGACCCCAGCCTACACCTGACCCCCGTCCCTCTGATCACTCCCCCTGGTGTCCCTCACGTCTCACGTCGTTCCTGGTCTCATCGCTTTGCTCCCCCGTGTGGACAAACCTTCTTGATTTCTGTATCAGACTTTTATTTGCTTTCAAAATGTGCTGCGATCAGCATAATTTTGCAATTCAAATGTTCTGGATTTTGGGTCAAGTCAAACAAACAGCATCAGTGAGATCTGAATTTAGAAACAGGGTCAGACTTCAGTAAGTTTACACTGTTTCCTCACGGAGACATATTTAAACTCTCAGGACGTCATCCTCCTTCAAGATGCCGCTAACGTCACATTTTACACACCTGCATCCTGCAAAAACACAAAAAATAAGAGTTCAACAACTGAACTGCAACGTTGTTTTTTATAAATAAAGTTCAAAGCTGAGCGTACAGTGTGTGGACCAATCAGAACACTCCATTTCACACAGACACTTTGTGTTTCCTAATGTGCAGACTGGCGTTGGTGCATGTGTTGATGTGAACGTGCGGAGGGACGAAGACTCTAATAACAGTGATTCGACTCATTAGCTTTCATCGAGGGATCTCTGATTGCATTACCTTCTGAATGCATCAGCTCGTTAATACACACACACACACACAGCTGTTAATTGTGCTCAGGCAGTTTGATAGACAGCCGTGTGTTATCACAGTTTAGGGAGGACCTCATCATCATCACCACCCTGCTAATGGACCAGCTGTGAGCGAACCAATCAGGCTAATGCACCAGCAACAAAGAACACACACAGGAGGCGGACGGAAAAACGGGAACGCTGAACAAAAGCTGAGCTGTAAAGAGCTCATCCAGAAAACTCATCATCATCATCAGAGCGTGAGAGGAGAGGTCAGCCGCACGGCAGGAAGAGACCGCTCGTTACCGAGCCACGCACAGGTCGACACGTACCGACGGAAACAAAGTGACCACACCAACACGAAGCGTCGACCTCAGAATGAGACTGACAACTGACAGTTTGTGTTTGCACTCCGAACAGCAACAAGTTACCCTAAAACCTGGACGCAGTCTCCGAGACGTCCCCGCAGACTGTCTAAAACCTGGACGCAGTCTCTGTGACAGACTGTCTAAAACCTGGACGTAGTCTCTGTGACGTCCCCCAGACTGTCTAAAACCTGGACGTAGTCTCCGAGACGTCCCCGCAGACTGTCTAAAACCTGGACGTAGTCTCTGTGACAGACTGTCTAAAACCTGGACGTAGTCTCTGTGACAGACTGTCTAAAACCTGGACGTAGTCTCTGTGACGTCCCTGCAGACTGTCTAAAACCTGGACGTAGTCTCCGTGACGTCCCCGCAGACTGTCTAAAACCTGGACGCAGTCTCCGAGACGTCCCCGCAGACTGTCTAAAACCTGGACGTAGTCTCTGTGACAGACTGTCTAAAACCTGGACGTAGTCTCCGTGACGTCCCCGCAGACTGTCTAAAACCTGGACGTAGTCTCCGTGACGTCCCCGCAGACTGTCTAAAACCTGGACGTAGTCTCCGAGACGTCCCCGCAGACTGTCTAAAACCTGGACGTAGTCTCCGTGACGTCCCCGCAGACTGTCTAAAACCTGGACGTAGTCTCCGTGACGTCCCCGCAGACTGTCTAAAACCTGGACGTAGTCTCCGTGACGTCCCCGCAGACTGTCTAAAACCTGGACATAGTCTCCGTGACGTCCCCACAGACTGTCTAAAACCTGGACATAGTCTCCGAGACGTCCCCACAGACTGTCTAAAACCTGTGGGTGACGTCAGTCTCACGCTGTCCGTCCTGTAAACTGTCAGTGGGTGAGTTCTCGTCGTCGCTCTGCCTGAAGTGTTTTTTCCTTTTTAATCATAAAAATATGAGTTGTATTCATGAATGTGCCGGCTGTATTTCCATGTGGAACCAATGCGACGAGATTAAACCGTCACACAACTTTTATCAGCGGTGTGTAATGACGGTCACCTCTGCACCTGCTCGTTCTAATAGAAACATGATCTTCAAAGGGGGAAATTGTCACGGCGTTCTGCTGAGAGGAAATAATAAAAGCTGAAATCTGATCATTTCTTTAATTCAGACATCAAAGCCGTGAAACAAAACGAAAGCTCGACGCGAGTCAGAGTCAGAGCTGACGTCGGAGCAGGTCCCAGGTCAGCCTCCTGTCCTAATGACTTCATTACCTTCTGCTGCAGAGAGCTGACGCTTCAGAGCAGCAGAGTTTATCTTTCATGTCATTTGGCAGAGATTGAGAATGAAATTGACTCTATTGTTCTCTTTAACACGACGCTGAGAGCCGACACACTTTCACAGGAAGGACGACGCGTTTCTGCTCGTCGGGTCGACTTTAATCAGGAAAACTGTGCGAGAGATTCTGTTTTCAAGCTTTATATAGATTGTTGGAGGGCGACCCTCCACGGAAAATACAAGTTCAACGTCACCACGGGAACCAGAACCATGAAAAGGGCTCCCCGTCACTCATAACTCTGTTTTGTCAGCGTCCAGTCCGACCTCATGCTTCAAAACTGGAGAGGGCTGTTCAGTTTACTGATGATGCACAGTGCGTCAGCGCCTGCAGTCACTCCAATGAAGGCAGCAGAGGGGAGCAGGCTTCAGTCATGGAGGGACGAAGCGGTTGCAGTTGCGTTGGACGTGCACAGACGTTGCTCAGCTGTCCAGATTTCATCGCGCTGAACTTTCACCTAAACTGAGCCCAAGTCACGACCGAGTCCAGAGCGTGTCAGGACTACTTCAGGAAGCTAATGTGTAGCTAATGTTTTTGTCACATCCTGCTGTCTTTTATTTTGGATGCTGTTTTTCAGGAAGTCAAATTTATGTGGCTGAAGTCTTCTTCTTCTTCTGTCTCCATCATTCACTTTGTTTGAAAGCATGTGAAGTGGGGCGTGGAGGAGTGCCACAAACTTCAAATAGAAATGAGTTATTGGACGTTTTACCGTCAGTCAAAGTGACGATGTTAACAAATTTAGTGACGAGTCTGAGACCGAGACAAGGCCGGGCAGGGCGATGCAAACATTTAAAAACTACATTTCACCAGCAGACGACGAACGAAACGAACAAATCAAACGCTTCACAGACAAACAAACAGACGACTGACGGACTTTTAGTCTCGTTTGCACGGGAAAATCTAATCGAAGCACCTGAACTGTTCAGACCAGCAAAAAACTGAATTTACTGGATGTAACTCTGGAAAATGAATTCACATATTAAAGCATTCACTGTAAATTTCAGCTGTGAAATCACAGTAATTTACTGTGATTGTGCCCAATAACTCACTGTAAACCATTTCACAGTAGTATTCTGTGTATTCAGTCAAAAACTACAGTAATTATAGAGTTACTGTGAAAATCATACTTACAGCTGCCAGTTAGTGTGAATTTCACAGGGACCAGTTTACAGTGTTGTTATTCAACCGGGGACCCAATACTGTTTGAGGAACGCTGGTCTAGGTTGAATGAACACTTGGGCGAGCTCAGATCTAAAAATATGTATGTTTATATTCCATATATTATATTCTAATATATATTACAGTAACAATCATTTTGTTGTGTAATTTAAATCAGATGGAGTTAGATAGATTGGAGGAAGAATCAGATGCTGCAGCAGAAAAACTAATAATTCAGAGGATGATGGTGTTGATTCAGGACATGAAGCACGGGGACTCGCTGACATGGTGGCTCTGATTTATTAAAGTTCAGTGTTTGAATGTTTCACGTCTTGTTAACTTCATGTTATGTAAGCTGTGTGAAGCACGTGGAACAAAGCTGTGGACGAGCGGGTCGGTTCAGGTTCAGTTTTTAAGTCTTTATTTTCTGATCATTCATTCTCTATGACTCGACTTCTGATGTGAACAAACAAATCTTTGTTCACACTCTAAGTGGATGAACTTCACTTGAACCATCAGCCATTAAACGCATTAAAACACTGGTTACAAACATGAGGCTCCCAGCCCACGAGGGGTCGCCAAAGCTGCCGAGCTCTGCAGTTTGTAAGAGAACTTTTAAAAGGAAACAGTCGACCTGCGTCACACCTGTGAAGTAAACATTTCTCTTGAAGGTTTCTCTCATTGTTTAAGTTGTGAAGGTAAATAAAGTGACAGGATGAGGTCACGGTGAACACCTGAACACGAGCTACGTTCACAGAGCCTTCACTCTCCGTTAAACAGCCTCGTCCTGCTTTAGAAACGTTAAAACAACCAAAGAAGACAAAAAACACTGAATCCTCTGATTTCACCAACGCCTCAACGTCCTCTGCCATTATTTCCATAGAAGCTCCTGAGCCCGGTTACATTGCCCGCCTCCCCAGCTCTGGTTCTGGCACGACACAGGCTCCGCTCCCCGTCAGCGGCCCGGGCCTGTAAACCTCCCCTTCTTCTTCTTCTTCTTCTTCTTCTTCTTCTTCTCCCCGGTGGTCCAAACCTCCTGTGGTACAAACACTAACACTCCCCCGGTGCTCTGAGCTCACAGTCCGGCTAACAAACTGAGCTAACATTATCTAGCAGCAGCTAACAAACGGAGCTAACATTAGCTAACAACAGCTAACAAACTGAGCTAACATTATCTAGCAGCAGCTAACAAACGGAGCTAACATTATCTAGCAGCAGCTAACAAACGGAGCTAACATTAGCTAACAACAGCTAACAAACTGAGCTAACATTATCTAGCAGCAGCTAACAAACTGAGCTAACATTAACTAACAACAGCTAACAAACGGAGCTAACATTATCTAGCAGCAGCTAACAAACTGAGCTAACATTAGCTAACAACAGCTAACAAACGGAGCTAACATTAGCTAACAGCAGCTAACAAACTGAGTTCCACAGACGTACGAATGAGTCAGTTTGTTAGTTTATGATAGAAAAGTTCCAACATGTTGATTTAAACATGAGTGAGGACTGGAGCTCTGACTGACAAACCCAGTAAGAACAGCTCTTACCACGCAGCTGAACTGCGTCTTCACAGTTGCTGTTACTGAACTGAAAATAAGGATTAAGATCAAAAGTGAGATTTTAAGACGTGCTGCTAATTAGCAGACTAACCCACAGTCTATTAGACGAGCACGCTGAGCCGAGAACCTCCTCGCTGGAGCTAATAAATAAAATCCAATCAACCTTTAAAAAGTGGGCCTCGGGCTGCGGAGCTGCTTTAAATAATGCTTCAGTGTTGAGGATGATTGATGGCCGTGTTAGGCCGAAGGATTTATTAAATCTATAATGGAGTTGATGTTGCGTCCATAATGAGCTTTGCCTGCTTTTAAAAAAATAACATCAGCAGGAGGAGGAGGAGGAGGAGGACTTCATCTTCAACATCCGACCTTCAGTGGCAGCGTTTCAGCTGCTCTCTAATCTTTTCATTTAACCTTTATTAGCTGCAGCTCCCATGAAACGTGTGTGTGTGTGTGTGTGTGTGTGTGTGTTGCATAAAAGCTGCATGTCAGAGTCAACAAACATGAAATGTTTCATTCGGATTCTGATGAGCTGAGAGACGATCAGTTGTCCTGAAAACGTCGACGCTGGAGCTGCTGCTCTACTTCTAAATATCGTGACGACGTCAGCTGGTCTGCAACGATGCTTAAGACCCAAAGTTTCCCAGCAGAACATTGTCAGAACCATCAGAACATGAACATGGAACAGACTGTTGCACAGGGCCCCCAAACAGCTAGAAATGGCCCTGACGGACTGTGTGTTCTGACAGCTTTCTACCAGAACCAGCATGAACTTCTTCAACAGTTTGAGCTACAGCAGCTCGTCTGTTGGATCGGACCATGAAGACACACTCCACAGGAGCACAAGAGTTCTGGAGATGTTCTGACATGCTTTATGCCCGCCCATTTTAACTTCTAACACGTCAACTCTGAGGACAAAATGTTCACCTGATGGACCCACCAGAACACACTTCACCTGCCTGAATGTTCCAGCTGATCAGAACACAAAGGCACATCAAACAAACAGTCTGTGCAGATAATCCAACAACCATCAGGAGTATTTTCTGTCACGAGGACTGAGAGAGAAAAGTTTACTCAGCCCAGGTGAAGGTAGAGGAACAGAAGCTCAGCATTCAGAGGGTTAAATAAAGTTTCATGTTTGAATGAATCCTTCTCAAAGTGACCATTAAAGCTGCCGGACTCAGAATATTATATATGTAATAATTATATATATATAATATATAACACCGAGCAGACTGTGTGCAGTACCCAGCGTGGTCAGTAGGAGGCGCAAACACTGACGCACGTCAAAAGTTGACCAACAACAGTCGACAATAAACGATCTTCTTAGAAATAAACCGAGAAATGTGATGAACGGACGTTTGTATGTTAGAACTCTGAGAGCAGCATCCAGACGACTGAAGGGCTGTCCTGGTTCATAAAACAAGCGCATCATGAAATAAGTTTGAGCAGACGTCTGAACTGAAGCTGATTTATTGTTTTCTTCAGACTTCATCCATCCATCATGCCTCCATACATCTCTCCATCTGTTCATCCAGTTATCTATCGATTCATCTCATCTTTATCTTTCCATTCATCATCCATCCATCCCTCCACCCGTCTAATTATCCTCTCATCTGTTCATTCATCCATCCATCCCTCTTTTCTCTCTCTCAGTGTGAGTGTGAGATTCCCGTCGATGAAGCAGATGGTCGTTCACTGTTTGGCGAACTGTTTTTACCACAGACACACACACACACACACACACACACACAATCTGTGTGGTCTGTAATGGGTCACACAAACACATGCTGCACCATTTGTGTTTGTACAAGTGTATTAATATGTGTGTGTGTGTGTGTGTGTGTGTGTGTGAATGGTGCCTAGTCTTCTGACCACTCACAGTGCTTTTACACCACATACACTGATGTCATTGGCTGCTTATCAAGTTTTTAGGAGCTAACCAATCAAACGCACCGATGGCGAGGCGTTCAGGAGCAGTTTGGAGTTCAGTACGCCCGGTACGAAAGATTTTAATTTAATTTCCCCGTTCATGACAACTGTACTGAGGGTGAATTTTTATACAACTCACCTGTTCAGATTATATTAAGGCTTAAAGTTATGCAGGATTAAGAGCGTGGACGCTTTGATTGACGGGTGGGTGTACGGACTACGTCACGGAGACTACGTCCAGTTTTAGACAGTCACAGAGACTACGTCCAGGTTTTAGACGGTTTGCGGGGACGTCACAGAGACTACGTCCAGGTTTTAGACGGTTTGCGGGGACGTCACAGAGACTACGTCCAGGTTTTAGACGGTCTGCGGGGACGTCGCGGAGAATACGTCCAGTTTTAGACAGTCACGGAGACTACGTCCAGGTTTTAGACAGTCTGCGGTCTGTTGGTTGTCAGACGTGTTAGTTTGTGTGTAACGACACAGCTCGTTAGAAATAACCTTGGAGGGAGGAAACTGTGTGTGTGTGTGTGTTTACAGAATCAAACAACTTGTTTGTTGAATAAATTATGATCATAACTGCTTCCCGCCTCCGCGCCTCCTCTTCCCACGTCTTCCTCAGAAATCAGAACTCTGCTCTCTCTCGGCGGCGGCGGGAAAAAAAAACATCAAAGTGTTGGAGGCTCGATGATTCCCGCCTTTCTCTGAACTCCACGGCGACACAGGCGGAGACCTCAAAAGAAAACAGGCCGCAAGCTGTTGGCACGGCAACCGACGGGCAAAGGAGAAGGCGGCGTGATGAAGACCTCGTAGGAAGCAGAAAGAGGAGAGAGAGAGAGGTGGAGGAGAGAAAGAACAAAAGATGGAGATGGAAGAGTTAAACAAACCGAGCTTCATCTAAAGAAATTCAGCGTGTACATGTTCATGGAGCTGACGGAGGAGGCGGTGCAGCGCTGCAGTCTGACACTGAGCAGTTTTCCACGTTTTCCATTGTTAATCCTCTGAAAGCTTCAGTCTCTCGAGGTCAGTGAAGAGTTCTGATCCAAAGACACGCTGCCAGAGAACACACTGAAGACAAAGCAACACAGGCAGGTATGAAAATACATTTAAATATGACTTACAGTAAACACAATGAAACATGTTCACTGGGCAGTGACACTGATGGAGCAAAAACAAACAGACGAATGACACCCTTCACCTGATCACAGGTCAGCTGTTTTAATATTTGTATTTTTGTTTTTATGAACTTTAAGTTTCTTTTTATCAGTCGAATGAAAAGTTTATCTTCTGCTGTGACACCAACGTCCAGCCAGCAGAGGGCGCCGCAGGCCAGAGAAACAACAAAGAGTGCAGCAGAGCGAGAAGCTCAGCACTCAGACCAGTTTATACAAACTAATCAGATATTTTCAGAATAAAAGTCTGCATCTGGAATAAACATGAAACTATAAAATATTATTTTAAATCAGATAGTTTCATTATTTCTTCTTCTTTAGTCCCCTTTAGTGTGATCACGCCTGTCGTCTTATTATAAAAGATTTATATTTACACAATCAAACTGAGAGACGTTGTTACGTGTCCGTCATCCTGTGAGTCTCCACGAGATGACGTGCTGCTGAAGGACAGACTGTTCACAGATAATTGGTTTTATCTTCATCATGACTGTAATCAGGCTGCACCAATCACAGACTGAAGGCTGATGATGTCGGAGACACTGAACCGGGTCACATCACTGATGACGTCTGTTCACACGCTGAAACCAAATCAGATCCACTATGAGTACATTTTGTCCAAACGTTCCCTGGTTGCAGATTTCCTTTAAAGTATTTGTAATAAACATGAAGGTGTCACTGTTGGTTTCTGGGTAACTGAACAGTAAAATTCCACTTTTACATTAATGTGAGTCAGAACCATCGAATGAGGTTACATGGAAAATAACAGCAGGAATGTCTGATCGTATAGAGACCTATGGGGAAATGAGTCGACTCCTCGGTTAATTCACGACGTCAGCAACAGTTTCTTAATGAGTTTCTGCTCTCAGTCTGTGGTTTCAAGTCTTCTTTCACACAGCATGATGTTCATTTAGTCTCTGTGACTGTCTAAAACCTGACCGTAGTCTCCGTGACGTCCCCGCAGACTGTCTAAAACCTGGACGTAGTCTCTGTGACTGTCTAAAACTTGGACATAGTCTCCGTGACGTCCCCGCAGACTGTCTAAAACCTGGACGTAGTCTCTGTGACTGTCTAAAACTTGGATGTAGTCTCCGTGACTGTCTAAAACCTGGACATAGTCTCCGTGACGTCCCCGCAGACTGTCTAAAACCTGGACGTAGTCTCCGTGACTGTCTAAAACCTGGACGTAGTCTCCGTGACGTACCCACAGACTGTCTAAAACCTGGACGTAGTCTCTGTGACTGTCTAAAACCTGGACGTAGTCTCCGTGACTGTCAAAAACCTGGACGTAGTCTCCGTGACGTCCCTGCAGACTGTCTAAAACCTGGACGTAGTCTCCGTGACGTCCCCGCAGACTGTCTAAAACCTGGACGTAGTCTCTGAGACGTCCCCGCGGACTGTCTAAAACCTGGACGTAGTCTCTGTGACGTACCCACAGACTGTCTAAAACCTGGACGTAGTCTCTGTGACTGTCTAAAACCTGGACGTAGTCTCCGTGACTGTCTAAAACCTGGACGTAGTCTCTGTGACTGTCTAAAACCTGGACGTAGTCTCCGTGACTGTCTAAAACCTGGATGTAGTCGCCGTGATGTCCCTGCAGACTGTCTAAAACCTGGACGAAGTCTCCGTGACGTCCCCGCAGACTGTCTAAAACCTGGACGTAGTCTCTGAGACGTCACCGCGGACTGTCTAAAACCTGGACGTAGTCTCCGTGACGTCCCCGCAGACTGTCTAAAACCTGGACGTAGTCTCCGTGACGTCCCCGCAGACTGTCTAAAACCTGGACGTAGTCTCTGAGACGTCCCCGCAGACTGTCTAAAACCTGGACGTAGTCTCTCTCGTCATGTTTAACAGCCACATTTCAAACGTACATTAGCTGACCGTCATGAACACACACACACACACACACACACACACAGTTAATGAGACGTGTTCTGTGTGAATCACCTCGTCTGTGATGTAAGGGGCTGCTGGGAAAAGGAAGCAGCTGTGGAGAACTCATGTTTTTGCTGAAAACACACACAAAAAAAAAACTCTGAAACTCTGAAGGACAAACTGAAGCTGTGATTTTATTTAAATGGTTACATTTGAACACTTTAATCAGCGTCTGCCTGTCACCAGCTTAACGAGCATTCAGGTGATCAGAACCATTTGACTCCGCCCACCGGGCTCCTGCAGGTACGGGTCACCACAGACTGAAAAAATATCATGACATCAGTGAAGACACACCAGCGTTTCTCCACACACACTCCCCGTGATGATTTCACGTCCTTATGGTCAGCTCTCTAAATAAACACGATCAAACTGTCCAGTAAATGTGAACGCTTCCTGTCCTCGGAGACGGGAGTTGACGATGTGACGTGTACGCATGTGTTCCCGTTCATCGTGCTGATTGTAGCAAAATTTAGACTGACCGAGTCAAAATGACTGAGACAGTTAAAAAAAAGAGAATATTAAATCAAAAGTCTGACTCATTTTGTGTTTCTGATCCTCTCTTCAAATGTTGAACGTCACTGAGCACACACAGCTTGATAACTTTAAAGTTCACTGGTTGATACATTTAATTTCAAAAATCAAAGAGAAACATGTTTCCTGATCTCCCAGCACAGTCAGAGTTTTACTGACAGGTCGTAGCTCGAGGTGAAATGAATGCTCAGGTTCAGGTTTGGAGATCTTCGTCGTCACGGTTACAGTAATAAGCACTTTTTTGGACACAGAGTTTGGTCTCCTGGGGTACGGTCGGATAGTCAAAAAAAAATTACCTCCTAAGTCCTTTCCTAACCACTTTTCCTAACCACTTTTCCTTGACCTCGATGGAAAACGTCACGAGGTCATAAGGAAAGATGTGAAGGAGAGGTGATAAGGAGTTAGGAGAAGACGACTGCTCTTACACTTAGACTACGTCATGATGGTGAATGTTATTAATGTGATCTGTGGTAAAAGAAGAAGCTCCGCCCCCTCAGGTGACTCACCTGTCATAAACCAGGAAACAGGTTTTTATTGTGCGTCACTGACACAGACACAGAGAGAGACACTGAGACTCAACTTCAGACCAAAACCACCACTGAGACAGGACAGCTACAGGAGGGAACACTGGGAACACTGGGAACACTGGAACACTGGGAACACTGGAACACTGGGAATACTGGGAACACTGGAACACTGGGAACACTGAGAACACTGGAGCACTGGGAATACTGGGAACACTGGGAACACTGGGAACACTGGGAACACTGGAACACTGGGAACACTGGAGCACTGGGAATACTGGGAATACTGGGAACACTGAGAACACTGGGAACACTGGGAACACTGGAACACTGGGAACACTGAGAACACTGGGAACACTGAGAACACTGGGAACACTGGGAACACTGAGAACACTGAGAACACTGGAACACTGAGAACACTGGGAACACTGGGAACACTGGGAATACTGGGAACACTGGAACACTGGGAACACTGGGAATACGAGCACTTGAAGCAGCTGCTGAATCCACAAACTGAACAAGAGTTTGACGAGAGCAAAGACTGAAAGTGAAAGTAAGTTTGAGGGAGCTGCTGTGTGCTGTGTTTTCAGCTGCACTCAGAGACTAAATGGCTTCCAGATTAGAGGAAGATCTCTGCTGTTCTGTCTGCCATGACATCTTCAAAGATCCTGTCATCCTGTCATGTAGCCACAGCTTCTGTAAAGTCTGTCTGCAGAGCTGGTGGACCGACAAGCAAGTCCACGACTGTCCACTCTGTAAGAGAAGATCTTCAAAGGAAGTCCTTCCTCCTAACCTGGTGTTGAAGAAGCTTTGTGAGACCTTCTTACAGGACAGAGATCAGAGATCTTCAGAGGCTCTCTGCAGTCTGCACTCTGAGAAACTCAAACTCTTCTGTCTGGACCATCAACAGCCGGTGTGTGTCGTCTGCAGAGATTCAGAAAAACACACCGACCACAGATTCAGACCCATCGATGAAGCTGCACGAGAACACAAGAAGAACCTTCAGGAAACTCTGGAGCCCTTAAAGGAGAAGTTAAAGGTTTTTGAAGGAGTTAAAGTGAAGTTTGATCAAACAGCAGAACACATGAAGGTCCAGGCCCGACGCACAGAGAGGCAGATTAAGGATCAGTTTAAGAAGCTTCACCAGTTTCTAGAAGAGGAAGAGGAGGCCAGGATGGCTGCACTGAGGGAGGAAGAGGAGCAGAAGAGTCAGATGATGAAGGAGAAGATGGAGGCTCTGAGCAGAGAGATAGCAGCTCTTTCAGACACCGTCAGAGCCACAGAGGACGAGCTGAGAGCTGAAGACGTCTCATTCCTGCACAACTACAAGGCTGCAGTGCAAAGAGTCCAGCAGCGCCCCCTGCTGGATGATCCACAGCTGCCCTCAGGAGCTCTGATAGACGAGGCCAAACACCTGGGCAACCTGACCTTCAACATCTGGAACAACATGAAGGACATGGTCTGCTACACTCCTGTGATTCTGGATCCAAACACTGCTCATCCAAACCTGATCCTGTCTGAAGATCTGACCAGAGTGAGACGAGGAGAAGAGAGTCAGCAGCTTCCTGACAATCCAGAGAGGATTGGTTGGTTGCTCTCTGTTCTGGGCTCTGAGGGCTTTAACTCAGGGACTCACAGCTGGGATGTCGAGGTTGGAGACAGTGAAGTCTGGTTTCTGGGTGTGTTAGCAGAGTCTGTGCAGAGGAAGGGAGACATATGGAATGAAGTATGGGCAATATATTTCTCTTTAGGTAAATACAGAACACACTCCCCATCAGGTCCAGACACTGATCTCAACATCCAGAACTCGTTCCAGAGGATCAGAGTGAATCTGGACATGAACAGAGGAAAACTGTCGTTCTCTGATCCTGATACTAACACACACATACACACCTTCACACACACTTTCACTGAGAGGATGTTTCCACTGATTAACACCTGGGATGAACTGAGGATTTCACCTGTGAAGGTGTGTGTGACTGTAGAACAACAGGGATGATGATGATGATGGTTGTCATGGTGATGATGATGATGATGACTCTTTAACATCAGTCCATTGCTGTGTCCCAATTCAGGGGCTGCATACTTCGTAGGACGCGGCCTTCGCAGCCTTCGAAGGCAACTCCTTCTGAGGGACCTTCGAAGGCCGCATCAACCGTTGTTAAATGAGACGGTCTAGCCTTCGAAGCATTTCCTGATTGCGTCACCAGCTGCGTCACCAGCCGTCAGTTGGTACTACTTTGTAACGTAGCCGTTGCCTGTCAGTTAGGAAGAAAAAAAGGAAGAAAAGATGTTAGACAAATGTTATATTTTATTTTTAATTGCTTTGCTGGTGGAGGAAGGGGAGAAGCGGCTCCATCTCCGCCGTCTCCGCCGTCTCGTATACCTGCGGATAGGGGACCGAGAGGTAAACACGCCGCTTGGTGTCGCCGTTGTTATTTTCCCGGCACTGAACAGCGGCGCGCAAAGGATCTTGGGATATGGGAGGCCGCGAAGGATAGTTGCGGTGCATCCTCCAAAAAGAGGGAAAAGAAGGCCGCATTTGAAGGAGCCTTCGAATTGGGACAGCCTTTGCGCGGCGTTGTGACGTAATCAGCCTTCAAATGCGTGCTTTGAAGGATGCAGCCCCTGGATTGGGACACAGCTCATGTTTCATGTTTTGTCTTTATTTGCTAACATGTTCAGGTTTTACGATCATTGGTTTCATGTCTGAAGTGAACTGACGGTATTTCCTGAATATTAACAGTAATCATTATTTAATAATTGTGATCGACTTCAAACTAAATTCTGCAGTAAATGTGTGTGTCGTCTTCCTGCTTCCTGTCTGCTCAATAAACACAGTCCTGAGATCAGATTCAAAGTTGTGAGTAAGTGTGTCAGTCCAAGCTCTGATGGCTTTGTTCAGCCTTCATCAGGATAAATGAACAGGTACAATGTTTGAGGACATTTTACATTTCAAAGTCACTCTCGTAAACGTCTGATCGATGACACAGCTTTATGTTTCACTTCAAACCTGCTGACAGGCTGTTTGTTTGTTTGTTTGACGCCATCCTGGTTTGTTTTCTTCAGATAATGACATTAATAATTCAAGAGCAAGAAAAGTCATTAAAGGTCCAATCTGTCAGATATTTACTGTGTGCAATCATCAGATGAACATGCTGAGTAATCACAGATCACATAGACATGCTCTCTTCTGGATCAGTGACTGAAGTCAGCACGTCTCTTATTTTGATCGGCTTGATAACTACATGGAGCTCCGGGCTGTCACATTTGAAACGGAGTGAACAAACACATTGGAGAAGTTTACCGACCTGCCCGGCCCTCACTGCGGGAGGCCGAGGCTGTTTTCCGGGACAGAGTTCCTCCGTAGTGTCGGTGTGGAGGAGGACTGGGCAGGTAACGGTGACTTTTCCACGTATAAATTCATCAGTTAAGTTTCCAAAGACACGACCTGCAGCACCGCTGTGGGAAGTTCTAAAGTCACCGAGTTCAAGTGTTGAAATCACGTAATCATCATCGATAAACAGCGGGACGTACTCGGCTCTCACTGCCCGAGAAGGAGGCTGCTTCCCCGGGGTGGAAGTGAGCCGTAGAGTCGGTGTGGAGGACTGACCGGGTCACGGAGACTTTTAGCTCAAAGTGACCAAAACAGTTTGTGTGCCGTTTCTTTGAGCAGAGAAGTTTATTTATGCTGAACTTTACCGCTGTGTGTCTTTAAATCAATGACTGTCACTTGTTGTAGTGAGCCAGACGGGAGGCCTCACCGGCGATCCGTCGACTCCGCTCAGGAAGAGGTGGAGGTGATCTGAGAGACCGACATGAGTCCAGTCTGTCAGGAGACACAGCTTAGTGTTAATATACTCGTGAGGACCAACCAGTTGTTAGCCTAGCTTAGCACAAAGACTGGAAGCAGGGGGAAAGTGTTAGCCTAGCTTAGCATAAGGACTGGAACCTTGACCTTGTGACGTTTGAGGTCATAAGGAAACATGTGAAGGAGAGGTGATAAGGAGTTAGGAGAAGACGACTGCTCTTACACTAGACTACGTCATGAAGCGACGGTGAATGTTATTGACGTGATCTGTGGTGAAACTACAAAGTCCAGAAGATGGACTACAAAACGCTCATCTGAGATACTTCCTAGATCCTCCCCGTGCGCTCTGACCGTGTTGTTTCATGCAGGAAATATAAACATGGACAACCCGGTGAAAAATGTGACGTCATCATCAACGTCAGAATTCAAATAATAAATGAATATTGTCCACCTGTCACAGAAGTCACATGACGTGTTTGTTACGCTGGTATGGTCGCTCACCCTCCTGTCCACTCATATAGAAACATATTAGCAAGTTATGGCAAAGATATATTGTTATAAGAATTTTTTAGAGTGACCCTTCAATAAAGAAGATCGGATTCGAAGTATCAAAGTTTAAGTTGAATTTATTATTCTTGTACAAGAAGGAGCGTTCAGTGAAACACACAGAAGGGGTTACAGAGGAAAAGGCTCCCTGTGGAGCTCTAACAGTTGGTTCTTATACATTCGATAAAAGGGGACGTCTTGACCCTGCAAATCATAAACAGACAATTTACATACTTAGCATCCAAGCATCTTCTTTAGTTCCCTTAATCAGTAGTCAACATATCCTCAAACCTAAATGTCACCTCTCTGGCCCGTCTCTGACCCTGAACAGAACTTCCTCTATTGATACATTTAACCTGAACTTTATCTCACCCTGCCAGCCTTAGCCTTAGCAACAAGGTCATCTTAGAGAAGAGAAAACAAGACGTGAGAAATAGGAACTCACACACACATTGTAGGATTAAGACATCTGAAACACAGTACAAACCTCATTTTTATAACATATATGATTAATCAGCAACAGTAACTTCATGATGATCTGCAGGACGCTGGATGTCACAGTTACAAACAGTTTTTACTCTCTGTGCTGTCACCTCCTTTCCTTTCCTAAAGGATGGTCCGGTGTATCCTAAAGGAGGTAATAAAGGAAGCACTGAAGCTCCTTTCCTCAACAGTTAGAGGATTCAAACAGCTCTTATCATGACGGACACGTTACCACTTCAGCTCATTTCACTCAGTGAGATTAATAAAGGCCAGAACTTTTACAGACTGGACCTTTAAAGTGACGTTAAAGGATCACTGTAATCTGTGAGGTCACTCAGTACTTTACCATGGATGTAGTTTAAATTGTGTCGTATGGAGGCCCGTCAGTGCCAAAACAAATGATTTACGTTAAAAAACTAAACTAGACAGAAGCTTCATCGTCATGTGACGACTGATGGATGAATATTTCCAACAGTGTGTTTTTTACAGTGCAGTCAGTCAGCCTCATTTTTATGTAAATAACACACTGATGCAAATTCTCCTCTGGCTCCACTGACTGAAACTACAGACACGACCATGTCAGCGTCCGTCTGTCGTCACCACCTGAAACTGTCACAACAACCAGAAGAGACGGCTCGCACCGTGGACGTGTTATTATCCCAGAATTCTTTGCAGAGGAATGAAGACGGTTCAATGAGCTGCAGAGGGAAACGTCAAAACACAATCTGAAGATCTCTGATGAAGATCTCCAAGAAACACGTGATCAAACTCAAACAATAGAAGCTCATTGTTCGTTTATTTTCAGTCATCTGACACCGCTCACAGCAGATCAACACAGAGCTGAGGCCATGACATCATTTTACATCCACAGAAACAAGTCACGGAGACTACGTCCAGGTTTTAGACAGTCTGCGGGGACATCACGGAGACTACGTCCAGGTTTTAGACAGTCTGCGGGGACGTCACAGAGACTACGTCCAGGTTTTAGACAGTCTGCGGGGACATCACGGAGACTACGTCCAGGTTTTAGACAGTCTGCGGGGACGTCACAGAGACTACGTCCAGGTTTTAGACAGTCTGCGGGGACGTCACAGAGACTACGTCCAGGTTTTAGACGGTCTGCGTGGACGTCACGGAGACTACGTCCAGGTTTTAGACAGTCTGAAGTCTGCAGGACGAGTTTCTCTAAGTTTTGTCTGACAGAGATAAAGAAGCTGAAGTATTCTAAACATCGCGTGAACGTAGACTGACATTCACTTTGACATTCAGAGAATGAATCATCACAAATATTTCCAGCTATCAGTCCGAACCTCTCGGCTCCTTGAGGAGACGTCTCGAGTCCTTCAGGACGGCGGTCAGAGCTTTGAACCTCATCTCAAAGAACGTGACATTAACTGAAGGTGAATCTACACGCAGATGAATCCATTCAGAGTCCTCATGTTGTTTCACTCCCATCAGTTACAGGACGTCATGTCAGGACACATCGTCCTCTCTCAGCCTGCCAGCTGAGATTTTCACACCCTGAAAACATTCCTGGATTTTTCGTTTCATTTCGAAGCTTTATTTTGTTTGTTTGCACGTCGAGCAGCCGATTTCTGTTGAAACCTGCCGAGGGGAGTTCAAGCTCGTCTGAACTTTACGGAGATTCCAAAGACATCAAATGTTTCACGATGATCTTTGGAAAAAAGTATGATTCATTCATTCATTCATGAAAATAAAACAGCATGTGCAGCCTGCAGATCAGACACGAGGGGAACAACTGAACTATGTAGACACTTAATGCTGCATCATGAACCAAAGAAAAACAGCAAGTTAACAGAGTCTGAGGACGTCGACTCCGGCTGGATTCACACAGGATCAGGCGCTCCGAGGTTTCTTCATTCATTTCAGTGGGTTGGTCTGTTTCTGCACCGGCGTCCGGAGAGAAGTTAATCCAGACCCAACTTTGAGAAACCGGAGCCCAACGTCACGCTCCGCAAACCAATCAGACACGTCTCTGAGACTGTCTCTGAGACTATCCAGGTGGATTCATGGACTAAACTCTGATAATCTACCTGTGTGTGTTCTCTTTGTTTATTTCATGTACCAGCTTCTAAATCTGAGTCTGACTCGCAATTTATACTGCAAGATATAATGACACGAAGAAGTTTAATTTGATTTGTGTCCGATGATGAGAGAGAGAGAGAGAGACATAGAGTAACAGTGACAGAGAGCGAGTGCTGGCCTCCATAAAGCTGTTATTAATCAGAGAAACAAAACGTTACGTCCAGATTGTTTCACAGGTTACATTCAGCAGGTATAGACACGCCCACAGTAACACACCTGTGTGAATGCAGTCTGATTCCGGAACTTTCGGTGGTGAAATAAATCAGATCTGTTCTGTAGAAAAGTTCCACCATGTTACAGTCAAACACTGACAGGAAACATGAATCACTTTTTAAACTTACATCGAGCGGTATGTGTTTACCTGTGCAGTCATGTCGATGAATCATACCTGAGATCAGGCGACTCTGACTGACTGTGTTTGTCCTCTGTAGGTCCCGTATACGTGAAACAGAAAGAAGAGGCTGCTGCAACTGCAAGTTATCATTCTACCATCTCATCGAGGAGGCGGTCATTACTCCACCCTGTAATCACACACACACACACACACACACACAGCAGTGTTACCTGCTGGTACAGGCCCAAATGCTGCTCGCCGTCTCTCACACACACACACACACACACACACCTCGTCCTGCAGTGTAAAAGGATCACACTCATTAGTTTACACAGAGTGTTTGTATCAAACCTCAGTAACGATGTAACTCATGTACACCTGAACACACTGACGGCAGCTTCACACACACACACACACACACACACACACATGCGTCGAGCGTCTGAGTTTATGAAAGATGAAGAGATGAAGGTCAGAGAGACGAGCGATAAAATCAACATCAGTTTATCGACGTTTATATCAGAGAGAGCAAGAATGAAACTTCACGAAAGAAACGTGAAACAGACAAACAGAGCCTCGTTAGCACGTTAGCCTCAACTCACTGGTGTTAGCACGTTAGCCTCAACTCACTGGTGTTAGCACGTTAGCCTCAACTCACTGGTGTTAGCACGTTAGCCTCAACTCACTGACAGGCCTAGATAGCTTACCGTTAGCATAGCAAATCCTAAATTATGAGCTAACACTAGCTAGGAAACTTTACTGAGCCAATAAATCAGCTGAGAAGTTGCCTCATTTCCTCATAGACGCCTATACGAGCAGTGAACCGCCCCCTGCTGGCCAACACAAAGAATGCATGTTTAAAACACTGCGCCCACACACACACACACACACACACACACACACACAGTTCATAGTAAGGAGTGTTTCCTGTTTAGCTCCGCCCCCTCCCGCCCTGCATGATTCAGGTAACACTCTGACATTCCTGACTAAATGCTGCAGGCGTGTTCGGTCCTGTCAGCTGTACCTGATTCAACACACACACACACACACACACACAGTTTTCCCCTCTCCAGTTGTATTTGAGCTCTGAGGCGTCACGAGGACGAGTTTTATTTACCGCGTGCGTCGTCGTTTAAACTACAGTAAGTCGCACACCTGACGACACATCGACGTGAACCCTCCTCCTGCACCTGATTGGATGAACACATCTCTCGCTGAGCTCTCATTGGTCCTCGCTTTTGATGTTTTTGAACATGAAAAACATGAAATCAGTCGTGCCGCCTCTGGAGTTCACGGACACGTTACATCTTGTTTGTTTCCTCTGCACAAAGATGGATGGATTATAGACAGTTATTATGTGCAGACGTCCTGCAGTGTCACCTTTAGAGGCTTTACAGCTGTTTCCTGTAATGCTAAGCTAACCAGCTGTAGCTTCATTTGTGCCTGCAGACATTAGCTTAGCATCATCTACCTAACTTTAACTCTGTTGCTATGGATGCTTTTGTGTTTCATGAATTAGTCCACAGTGATTGGATGGAGCAGGTTCACCTGCTGCTGCCATGGTTACAGCCGGTGTCAGCATGTTTGCATGATCGGATCACACGTGCACAGCTCTCAATACAAAGTGTAAACGACCACCAAGACACGTCATGTGATCAGACTGGAACACATGTGACCACGCTGCAGGACCGCCTACTCACCTGACGTCCTGTAGGAACACACCAACACGCTGATTTACCTTCAGTTCAGGACAGGTAGCAACGACATTCCCAGACTTCCCAAACAGATTCTTAATTCTTTGTGTCTTCTTGTAAAAGCATGCTTTGTCTCAGCGTCTCTGTCCAGGTGGACTCTGACATTTGTCAACGAGGTGTCTGAACACACATGAAACATTTTATTGACGGTCAACACGTCAGATTTTACTTTAACACTCACTGAACACAGGATGAAGTGAAAGAGCTGCAGCTGGAGATCCAAATAAAACTTCAACAACCAAAACCAGGAACAGAACAGAGAGAAGATTCAGACACAAACAGCAGACAGGTGGAAGTCATCAGGGACAGGTGCATCATCAGAAACAGGCGGGAAACACGGCAGGAAGTAGAACTGTGAGACACAGACAGGACTACAAAATAAAACAGGAAACACAAAGCTGTGAACGTGGTAACGAGTGTAAATCGTGGAGCCGCAGCAGGTTTTTGTCTGATCATCTTTCAGTCGTGAAGTCTGAAGTCATTTTAATCTCGGAGCTCCTCAGACGACCTGTCACGTAAAACAAACACACCCATCAGCAATGCACGGGGTGGAGCTAACGACACACCTCACTGCCTCCGAGACAAAAAAGCTGCTGTAAGAAAAAAACACACCTGCTGCAGGGTCAGTGTGTGTGTTCAGGTGGAGTGTGTTCTTTATTATTAAGTATGAAGCTCAGGTCTGCACACATTAACTGTCATCAGGTGAGTTTACCTGAGGGAAAGAAACTCACCTGACACTGTGACATCAGCAGCACGTTTGCATGTTTAAATGTTTTTGTTCACTTCAAGTCCCTGTACGAGTACATACATGTACGTATATGCAGTGTGTGTGTGTGTGTGTGTGTGTGTGAATAACCAGTATTTATCCTCTGCTGGTGTAAACACTCGCTGTCTTTGAATGTGTGTTTGTGTTGAGGTCGCTCTGCTGTGTCATCACACACTGAGGTCGACTTCAAACACGCTGAGACACCCAAGGTGGCAGGACGAGGACCAGAGTCACAGAGACTACGTCCAGGTTTTAGACAGTCTGCGGGGACGTCACGGAGACTACGTCCAGGTTTTAGACAGTCTGCGGGGACGTCACGGAGACTACGTCCAGGTTTTAGACAGTCTGTGGTGAAGTCTCGGAGACTACGTCCAGGTTTTAGACAGTCTGTGGTGAAGTCTCGGAGACTACGTCCAGGTTTTAGACAGTCTGTGGTGAAGTCTCGGAGACTACGTCCAGGTTTTAGACAGTCTGTGGTGAAGTCTCGGAGACTACGTCCAGGTTTTAGACGGTCTGTTTGGCTCGACCTCTCCTGTGTCTCCAACACGTTGTAATAAATAATGTTTGTACATTTGAAACATTAAAAATGTTTTTGTGTCTTTCAGACGACGTCCTGCAGGCTGAAACTGAAACGACTTGTTGAGACAGATGATTTTCAGTGTGTGTGTGTGTGTGTGTGTGTGTGTGTGTGATCCACAGAGGGCTGCCTGCCACGCCCTCGTCTCCATGACTGGAGAAAACACACACACACACACACACACACACACACACACAGCAAACAGTTTGAAAGAAAACACTCACTCTGTTCTCTGATTGGACGGTTTAAAGATACACAGGCTCTGATTGGTTGTTTTCTTGTTTTGAACATCTTCAAACCGTCCAATCAGAAGCTCCGGTGCCGTAAATAAAAACACAACAAACGGACGAAGTTAGGAAAATAAGTCCACAGATTTTATGTCTTTACATGATGTTCAGGTGGATTTTTCACAGAGGGGAAATTTATTTGAACTTTTTGAAGATTTTTACAGGAATTTTGTTGGACGACACATTTTTCTGTAAACATGAACAAAACACACACAAACATTTTCGTGAGAAGAAATAAAAACCCAAAATACCCTCAAAAACAATGGCAACATGTTTACAGTGTGCATCTGGATTATTTACAACGAGGGCTCCGCGACGCTCCCGTCATATTAATGTGTCTCGTTCACGACAAACAGACGTCACGCGTCGTGTTGATATTAATACATTTTGTGCTGAACTGCAGACACACACATATGACGAGAATGACGACGTTTTAAAGATTTATTAAAGTTTGAACATCTCAAAGCGGAAAAAACACTAACAAAAGCTAAAATGAGATTTGGAGTCGTGATCTGCAGACCAGCGATGATCTTCAGCTCCAGTTATTTCTTTTAATGTCTAAACAAAATAAATACTTTTGTGACTGGAGATCAGTGCATGTGGAAGTCTGAGATCACAGCGCGGGACACGTGATCCGAGGTTTGATGACAAAACAGCCGAGAAAAGACGCGATGATCCGGCTGAACGCTGAACTTCAAAAATACAAAGAGTGGTGTGTTTTCTTTAACGTCCAGGCGTGTTATTAACGTGCCAAACTATCATTTAACTCAACAAAAAAAAAAGATTAAAAAAATAAAGTCAGTAGCACCGCCCTGAAACTTTCCCTCCAAAACCTAAAGAATGTCGCCCACAACAAACATTTTTTCTCTTTCGTTTTCTTTCTTCTTCACCTCCACCTCGCTGAGCCGACTCGTCCGCGCATGTCGAATCTTGTCCGTGCCGCCTTAAACATTTCCCGCCTGCTTCTTTCTACTCGACGAAGAATGATTGAAACAAAGACTGAAGAGGATCCGGACAGAAGAAGAGGAGGAGGAAGAGGAGGGATGAAGATGAAGCCAGGAGGGAGGAAAGAAAAGATGGAAGGAGACTGGAGAAGATTCGTTTGAATGAGTTCACATATTTCTGACATTTTTAAGGTGGAAATTAAAGTTCTCCATCATCTATGGTGGACAAACTTTTAAAAATTCGTTTGTTTGTTTGTTGGCTGCACGGCTGTGTGCTGATTGGCTCAGTGCTCTGTAACAATGACATCACTGCTTTATGCAAAGATCTGATTGGCTGAATTGAAGTTTCTATCCGGGCGTTCGTAGCTGATTAATTGCGGGAGATTCCTCGTCAAAATGGTCTCAAATACGACCAGTCAAGAGTTAACTAAAGTAGGCGGGACTAACCTGAGCGTAGGTGAAATAACAGAGTCCTGATTGGCTCAAAGGAGCCGCGATCTGATTGGACTAGACGTGCAGACTCAGTTTCATTCATTCATTTGGAGAATAACGAGTCTTTCTGTCTCTAAATACTTTAACCGCAGATGAGTGACGAGTCTCCGTCCAAATTAGAAATGACCTTTAATTAAATGTGTTCGTTAAGACGTTAAAAGATGATGGAGGTCGGAGGAGTTTGAGCAGAGACGATCAGAAAGGTCAGTAGTGAAATAAAAAGAATCACCTGGCAGCGTGTTTCTAACAAACTGAGGTATTTCGGTTCAAACGGCCTCCGACGACGCGTCAAACTTCAGAGACACGTCTGAACGTTTGAAACCCTTCGCTGCACATGAAGCGTCCCCCATCAGGTAAACTCCACCCGCCCCACCGGCACAGAGAGTGAGATAAATCAAACGGCAGAAACTTTTTTTTTTTTACCCTGAACGTCGACGTGTGTGGCCTCTGTGATCAGCCAGGCGTCACAGTCATCTAGTATTCGTGTGTGTGTGTGTGTGTGTGTGTTTCCTCCTCAGGTTTCCAGCAGGATAAAGAGAGTCACTCATCGACAGCGTCAGTCCAGGAGAACGTCTCTGATCGCAGAGTTTCTCGCTGTTTTTAGTTTCCTAAAGGAAGCAAGCGAGCCGGACCGAAGGTGAAGGATGGAAGAGAAGAGGAGGGAGGAGGCGATGAGGACGCGACGAGGACGCGACGAGGAGGTGACGAGGAGGTGACGAGGAGGTGACGAGGACGCGACGAGGAGGTGACGAGGAGGTGATGAGGAGGCGATGAGGAGGTGATGAGGAGGCGATGGTGGACGAGTTCACGGTGAAGGTGAAAAACAAACAAACATTAAAGAGTCCAGCTGATAATCCAAACTGATCGAATCCATCGAGTGGGCTCAATCGAGAGAGAGGGGCATGATGGGAACGCTGGTTTGGGGCGAGGGCTTCACAGGAAACCAGCCGGGTCCAACTGGACACGCCTCCCAGCTGCACAGGTGGATCATGGGAAACAAAATGGTCAGATGTTTGGGCCGGCATCTCCTGAAAGAGTGAAGGAAGAGAGAGAACAACGTTTTATTTCTGTCCTTAAGACGTCAGGTTTGAAGTTTGGAGCCGGTTCACGGTGAAATCACGTCTGTGATCTGCAGAGCGAATAAAGTCTACATGCTCTGAAACACGGCGTCTGATTGGTCGCCTGTTTTCGGCCTCGGCTGCACGTTTCTTTGAAAAGTGTGAAAAGCTGCAGGTGAAGCTGGACGCGGCTGCAGACGGACTCTTTAAGTCAACAGTGTTATGTCACATCTTTGTTTGCTCGACCGAGCGGAGGCGGCCAACGCAGCTACTGTTTCAACACACACTGCCCAGAGCACACGCACACACACACACACACCACACACACTGCCCAGAGCACACACACACACACACACACACACACACACTGCCCAGAGCACACACACACACACACACACTGCCCAGAGCACACACACACACACACACACACTGCCCAGAGCACACACACACACACACACACACCACACACACTGCCCAGAGCACACACACACACACACACACACACACACACTGCCCAGAGCACACACACACACACACACACACCACACACACTGCCCAGAGCACACACACACACACACACACACACACACACACACACACACACACACACACACACACACACACACACCACACACACTGCCCAGAGCACACACACACACACACACACTGCCCAGAGCACACACACACACACACACACACACACACACACACTGCCCAGAGCACACACACACACACACACACACTGCCCAGAGCACACACACACACACACACACACACTGCCCAGAGCACACACACACACACACACACACACACACACAGCGTTTACATCGATCTATAACTCCATACGTTGTTGAACACGTCATGTTACATGCTGTGGATCGAGCAGCTCCTGTGTTCTTGTCAAAGGAGTGTGGTCACATTGGAGCGAGCGACATGAACTGACAGCGAGGTGAAAATATTCTGAATATATCCAACGTTGATTTTTCTGTCTTTAAATGAATTAAAAGTTCACGTCCAGGCAGTATCATGCTATCCTGTCTGTACATTATTTATTGTACAAAATATTTGTATTTGTATGCAGACAAACATCAGAGGTGACGGATAAATAAATTCAACTGTTTCTTTGCAAGTTTCAACCATGAAATTCATGATTACTGATGGGACAGTCAAATTTTACAAATATAATAAGCAGCAGTCAACAGACGTTACTTCTTCGTCTGCAGAGTTTGAAGGAACTTTATGAAACTCAAAACATTCACTGTCTGTTTCCGTGATCCGATCACAGCTGCTCACTGCAGACGTACGCAGACACGTCGACTGGAGATCAGATCACGTGTTAACGTGACGTATGAACGGGCTCCACGCGCCTTCACGTGAACTCAGTGATCAGAGTTACTCACCAGCAGCGTGCAGGAACTTCTTTAGTACGGCGACTCGACCCTGAAAAACAGAAAACACTGATTAGATGAGCAGAAGACGACGACCTCGCTCTTTGACATTTTATGGAGTCTGATGTTCAGTCTGAGACGAGCCGCAGTGACACCACGACGTTTGTTACACGTATGAAACAGATTACATAGAAATAAAACATCAAATATTATGACACCAGACAGCGACGAGTTTCTGCTGAAATGTTTTTAGTTTGAACGTCTGACAGCATCGGTGTTTCCTTGACACACTTCCAGGATTATGTAATCACACACACACACACACAGCCTCTCTGGAGGTTAAAACCACAGAGGAAGAAGGTGAAACGCCTTCATGTTTGACGTACAGAGAGTATTTGAACAGTTCAAACTTCAGTTCAGCTTCAAACAAACAAAAATATGAATTTTCAGACAGTTTAAGGATTCTGTGTAAAATATTTTCACACAAATGAAACTTGGAATTCGTCACATTTTTCAGTTTGTGCGTTCAGATTGTTCTTGCCGTGTGAGGCCAACACGGAGACGTTAAACTGAGCAGATGGAAATATTACATGAACGAGTTGTGCTCAAATAAAATACCACAACATGTTTTTACTGAAGGAAACGTCTTTAAGGTGGACTGACACCTTCCAACAAAATGTTTTGGATCACTACGTCCTGATTAACATGTTGCACATTTAAATATTGTGCAGACCGTGAATGTTTGTGTGATTGTTTGTGCACAAACTGTTCAGCTCTTTTCATTGAAAAAACACGTTGCACAGATATTTATGTCTGTTCTGCACCGAAACACAGAGACAACCAACCTGATGTTGTGAAATGAATGTAAAGTTTTCTGATGGACTCTTTGCTGCCGTCGTTCTGCACGTTTTTTTACATGCAGTCTAATCTCAGTCAGCGTTACCTTCATATCCTGACTGATTAAACTCATGTTTGACCTGCTCGCCTCATATTTGGCTGCTGCTGTTTGCTTTGCAGTCGCTCCCTGACTGAAGAATAAACAGTGAACATACCTTTCTGTTGAGTCACTTCATGTTATCTTAAAACTGATACTTTTTGGTTTTTTTGGATCCTGATAAGAAGCGGACAAAAACATCAGCGAGGTTCAAAGAAATCAGCGGATAGCACAGAAAGTTCACAAAGTTCAGAACGTCCGAAGAAGTCGAGAATAAATAGAAATAAAAAACTTTTTTTTTTATCCACCTTATCTTTGAAAAGGTTTACACAGCGTTGGAGAATCAAACGCCTCCGTCAGGTCAGGCCGGGTGGAGCCGTGTTTGTCTGTCTGCAGCCAAATGTAGCCGCCATTTTGTTGATCTTGTCCCTGAGCTCAGACTTCAGGTAAAAATAATTAAAGTAGTTTGAGCTTTATTTAGTTAAAGAGCAGCACAAAGGGGAATTATGGATAATCATGAAATGCTAACACGTACATGCGTCATAGTAACATAAATCAGACGTGTTTTTATTGTCTTATGTTTTGTAAAATGAAGAATGAGTCAAAAGTTTCATAATCTTCTTTTTCTCGTGGGAGGATATAAAGATTTGTAACTGCTCCTTCGTCCCTCAGCTCCTCTTTATATTCTCTAAAGCTCTTCACTGAACTGACGGCATGAAAAGACGTGAAGATGAGTGACAGACGGTTTCCGCAGACGAAGGAAAGAAGGAAGGAAGGAAGTCGTGTAGAAAGTAAAAGACTTGAGGTTTAAAGAGAGATAAAGACGAGCAGCGACACAGACGAGAGCCGAGGAAGACGAGTGCAGACATGACAGTGACATTCCTGCCATTCTCTGAAACGCCGGCCTCGCCTTCTTCAGGCAAACAACAAAACGCTCAGGTTCGAAACACAGGTCAGCTCGCTCGCTCTCAGGTGCACGACTGAGGCCAAAGATGCTGCAGAGGTCAAAGGTCACGGGAGAACTTTGTTTAGTGTCACTTTTAGAGCAGAAAATATCATTTGAAACAGACGGACAGGAAGCAGCACATACTTAATGTAATGTACCTCAAATATGTGGCTTACTAGCAGTAATACTACGTCTGTAAACTAATGTTGGATCATTGATGAAGCATTGATCACAGTTTGGAGCCGTCGTACCGATGTTTTGAGGTGAAACCATCTTTTTATAGCATCAAATAACTACACTGTAAAAATAAATCAAAATTTATGGAACATAAGTTGTTTATAAGTTGTGTTCTGATTTAAAATGTTATATCAAACTCAACATTTTCTTTTTTTTTAAATGTAACAAAGTTGAACAAACATCAGCGTGATAACGACCTAAAATAACAGAAACATTTTTACTCCGGTCCTGTCTGTGAACACGGCGGGCTTTATGACCTCTGCTGCAGCCGGCCACCAGATGTTTTGGTTTCAGCCGTTGTGTCATCCGTCTTTATTCATGTTGGCGGTTCGGATGTGTTCAGTTATGAACCAGGCCGTGTTATAAGACCTAAAGATGGCGTCCAGTTTGTTGGATGAAAGATCTCTGGGGAACTTTTTGGTTCCTCTTGAAGGAACCTTTTCTCTCACGTTTAACCCGTTAAAACATCTGAAACTGAATCTGAAATCAAACCTCGTGGATAGAATCTGTTTATTTGGTGGCACGTTTGCTGTCTGCTGATGCATTTCTGGAACTAATAAAGCTCGTGGTAGATGTGCAGCCTCAACATCCACCGTGTAATTATGACCGAGGGGTGTGACGTGAGCGGGTTTTCCCACTTGGCAGCTTGTTCTTATAGAGATAGAGCTTTGTGAATCGGGGCAGTTTGGACTAAAAAGATTAGCGCCTGAGGCTTTCCCGCTTCATGTAACTGAAGAAAGATTCAAACTATATGAAAAACATGAACATTTCCATACTGGTGGTTACTGACACCAACAACAACACGCTGTTCAGCCATGTTACACTCAGCAGCTCTCTGTAATTATTAAAAAAAGCCAATTTATCAGGTTACACAGCGACCGCAGAGTGAATGAACTTAATGACAGGGTGAAGTCAGGCTCGTTTTTATAATGTTTAGTGTTTAATGTATAAATGCAGAGAAGAACTCTGGGTAATATGAGCAGAATGGTTCCCCTCCAGCTACAAACAACAAACCAGAGAAGAAGAACAGAAGTCTGCAGGATCGACCGGTTTGTCTGCTCACATTAAACATTTCACTAAAATCAATTCAAAGTTTTCTGTGACGAAACACGAGAGGAGAGAAGAAACACTTCACAGATGTTACAGTTGTCTCTCTGTGGCTGAGCTGGTCCACAGATTTGCAACCAGAGACCAACTTCTGCAGGCAGCAGCACTAGTTTAGCTCCTGTGCTGTTACCACGCAACAAAAGACTGACACCGAGGTCAGAGGTCATCGACCCGGAGTCGAGAGAGATCAAGGTGGAGACCAGAGCCCATCTTCATACAGAGACACTATGAGTTACCGACTCCACCCAAAAACAGCCACCTGTCATCACGTGTCCATAATTCAATCCTGGGACGACACCTGAGCTGCATTCAACTGAACGAAGTCCATGAGACGTGACCGAAAGACGCTGCAAACAGCAGCTGAGGAAATACACTGACGTAGTCCTGAAAGAGTGATGAGGTGAAGAAATCAAGTCTACACACACTTCCTGTCACCCACCCACCAAATCAGAGAGCAGCGATGACTGACAGCAGAGAGTGAAAGAATGCAGTCAGACTGTTTTCAAAATACCGAAACTGTGTGTGTGTGTGTGTGTGTGTGTGTGTGTGTGTGTGCGCTGGAGCCTCAAGTACACCTTTGAGAAACTGCAGTTTTTAGCACTTCCTGTGTCTGCTTCACGAAACTCACAGAGACTACGTCCAGGTTTTAGACAGTCTGCGGGGACGTCACGGAGACTACGTCCAGGTTTTAGACAGTCTGCAGGGACGTCACGGAGACTACGTCCAGGTTTTAGACAGTCTGCGGGGATGTCACGGAGACTACGTCCAGGTTTTAGACAGTCTCCGGGGACGTCACGGAGACTACGTCCAGGTTTTAGACAGTCTGCGGGGACGTCACGGAGACTACGTCCAGGTTTTAGACAGTCTGCGGGGACGTCTCAGAGACTACGTCCAGGTTTTAGACAGTCTGTGGAGGACGACTCTTGCAGCTTAAAGTTTCTCAGCGAGCTGCTGTCTGATTCTTTCTCGGCTCGGCGTGTCGGCGGTTTCAGACCTCCCTGCAAACTTTCTGCACCTGCAGCAGCTGATTCATCTTTCTTATATTTCATGGGGGTTCCTGTTCAGATTATCACAGCACGACATCTTTGTTTTGATTTCCGAACACATGTCCGTGTCCTGCTCTCACACCGTGTACGACAGGTGTGTTATTGTAACCTGAAGAGAAACCGGTTTGAGTCGGAGACCTTCGGCACAAGGACGTTGTTGTGCGGTGAGGTCACCCTGGAAGCTCGAAGGCGCCCAGATCAACTTCAGGGAGTGTGAGCTCCAACGAAACATGAATACACATACATAATATAAACTGGTCTTGTCGAGTTTTTCCCGCCACAGCTCGATTATGAACTGAAAATACTTTTACACTGTAAAAAGTTGTCTGTAATTATCGAGCAAACATCTAAAGGGGTGGTGTCGAGGTTTAACCACATGAACACGACCACAAGGTCCTCCAACAAACTGAACTCAGTATTTCATGAACTAAGTCAAACTTCCTGCTTCAAATGACGCCAACAACAACAACGACAACGACAACAACAATAACGACGACAACGACAACGACAACAACAACAACGACAACAACAACGACAACAACGACAACGACAACAACAATAACGACGACAACGACAACGACAACAACGACAACGACAACAACAACGAGAACGACAACAACGACAACGACAACAACGACAACAACAACAACAACAACGACAACAACAACGACAACAACGACGACAACAACGACGACGACAACGAGAACGACAACAACAACGACAACAACAACAACGACAACGACAACAACAACAACGACAACAACAACAACAACGACGACAACGACAACAACAACAACGAGAACGACAACGACGACAACGACAACAACAACAACAATGACAACAACGACAACAACGACGACAACGACGACAACAACGACAACAACAACGACAACAACAACGACAACAACAACGACAACGACGACAACAACAACGACAACGACAACAATGACAACAACAACAACAACGACAACAACAACAACGACGACGACAACAACAACAACGACAACAATGACAACGACGACAACAACGACAACGACAACAACGACAACAACAACGACAACGACGACAACAACGAGAACGACAACAACAACGACAACGACAACAACGACAACAACAACAACAAGGACAACAACGACAACGACAACAACAACGACAACGACAACAACGACAACGACAACGACGACAACGACAACGACAACGACAACAACAACGACAACGACAACAACAACGACAACAACGACGACAACGACAACAACAACAACGAGAACGACAACGACGACAACGACAACAACAATGACGACAACGACAACAACGACAACGACGACAACAACGACAACAACGACGACAACAACGACAACAACGACAACAACAACGACAACGACGACGACAACAACAACAACGACAACAATGACAACAACAACAACGACGACAACAACAACGACAACAAAGACAACAACAACAACAACGACAACAACAACGACAACGACAACAACAACAACGACAACGACGACTCATCTCTAATTTTAAATGTTCGTCGCTGTTAGAATGCTGTTAGCCTTCATCACACAAACTGTCTGTCTGTCTGTGTCTTTAACTCTGCTGTCAACACCAAATAATGGCTTTTCTTTACACCTGTCTGCAGTCCGGACGTCTGACAGACTGTGTGTGTGTGTGTGTGTGTGTGTGTGTTATCGCACAGAAACATCTTCATGTCTGGAGATGGCTGGAGGTCATAATTATAAAGTTCTTTCTTGTCTTTCTATCTCTTTGCCTGACTTCTTCTTCGTGCAGCTCTGCTGTGTTCCGTGTCCGTTAAGTTTGCTGTAAATATCTCAAATGACAAAGACAAACAAGCTACATCTCTAACATGGAGGCCCTCAGCAGGACAAAGGCTTCCTGTCATCTGTGTTGATGCCTGAGTCACAGACGAGTCAATCATCCTGAGACACCCGGGGAGCCCCGGAGAGCCGAACACCACCTCTACCTGACACCTGAGGACCTCTGAGGCATCAGGTGATCGTCTGAGTTTGTGAAAGGAGAAGTCAGACGGGGGGAGGGCGGCTTAAACACAACAAGGTTTATCCTCCAAAGTGTTCCCAAAGACCTGCAGGCTGTTTCACTTTTCTCATAATATCAGCTGTATTTCGTCAGTTTTAAAGACGTTGCAGGTCAATGAAGTTGCGGGTTGTTGAAAAACTGTTTAAGTAAAACAGAGACGACACACCCAACGTTGCGTAACTGACTTTCTCCACAAGCTTGCAAGCTCTTCCAGAAGTTGCTAAGTCTCCTGCAGCTCTCCACGTGTCCGGATTCATAATAATTTTCACATCTTTTAATCTTTGCTCTGTTATAATGAAGTGAGAACTTAAACTGCTTCAACACCTGAGCAGGTGTCGGAGCTGCAAACTCTTCAAATTAGCCAAAGTCAGGAATGTGTTGGCCTGTCAGAGGCGGTCTGTCACTGACTCATCCATTTGTTCTTTGTTCAGCTTCCTGTCGTACTCCACACTGTGTTGAAATCTGACAGGATGTTGCGGCGCAGGATTGCATCAGCGGCGCTGTTTGGGAAGAATGTCGTTCAGGTGTGAAAAGATGCAATCTGCCGCAGCTCGTACGCTCGGTTGCGCCATGTGACCGCAACTGTTGTGGAGAGTTGAGCAAATTCAGGTCGTGTCTAAAATCCCGTTCACAGCTCTGCACTGTAAAAAAATCTGTTGTATCTCATCACAAGGTTCATGTGGTCGAATAATGAACTTTAAAACTCGAGAGGAGACGAGAAGTGCTTTTAAACGTTGTGATGAAGATCTTTGGATGTGATCAAAAGCTACTAAATGGACCGTATGAGACTGTTTTTTAATAATTCAGCCTGTGTCCAAAGTTCGTTAAGGGTTTATTATCTTCACATTAACCATATTTAATCATCAGTCAGCTCATACAGAGTCTTATGGAGAGATGAGCCACAACAGTTTCTGATCTCAGTCTCTAGTTTCAAGTCTATTTTGGTCACATGTAGAGGAAAACAGACGATATAACAGAGATGCTTTAGGGCGTGAGTCGGTCCAGCTCTAGATCAAACTGTCAAATGAGGCAGAGCTGATCAAATCTGCATTCAGTTCCCGTTCCTGTCTCGACTGTTTCTCTTCTCAGATGTTTAAAAACAGATTTTAGTTTCTGTTCAGCTGGAATACGAGAGCGTTTGAGAGCAGACAGGAACTCATTTTAACTGTTTTAAACTGACAAACGGCTCCAGAAAACTCCAGAAAAACCAACGAGTGACGCCACCACGAGCTTACGTGATGAAGACACGATAAAGGCCTCAGTTTGGACGTCAGCTGACCGCCTGACAGAAACGTTTCTACCACTTCTTAACGGACACACTCGAAGGCTGCAGGTACGAGATGTGTTGAACTTTACAAACATGAAAAGTTGTGATTGTTGTAAAGAGGCGACAGACATTTTGACTTTTAAATCAGGGTCGAACTAATAACATCAATGAAGGCTGCATTACGTTCAGGTGAGCCAGTTTCAGGCCTCTGGTGGTGTTGTGCATGCTCACTCACTGACTAAATGGAATGGAGCCATCGTTCATTTTACGACGAGTCAAAATGTCCGCTGTGAAACGAGTGTGTAGGGTCGCCGAGCCGTGTGGAAAAAGACGAGCCGGCGTGACAGTTACTGTTACAATAACGCTGAAGGGTGTGGCAGCACTGCAGAGTGTGTGTGTGTGTGTGTGTGTGTGTGTGTAACGGTGTGTGTACATTAGTCTAACATGTTGCAAGACGTCAAGGCGTGAGAGGAATGAAAAGAATTTCCTAGAAGGTCACGAAGTGGCAGACACGACTGAGATACAGACACACAATGACAGATATGCTGCAGACACACACACACATGCAGACTGAAACAGAGAGGTCAGATAACACACACACACACACATTTTAACTCTGAAGAACAAAATCATGGAGAACTTTTCTGCATGTTGACAAAGGCTGCCATGAACTTCCAGCTTTGTATCAACAGTTTGTCCCTCCAAACCTTCAGGCCCGACCTGATCACCTGATCACCTGATCAGCTGATCAGCTGATCACCAGCAGCCAACATCTTTCAGAGGAGAGCGGAGTCTGTTATAATGAAGCAATATTACATAGCAGGATGTGCTGTACCGTTGTTATTGGCACAGCAGGGATGTGGTCAGCACGAGTAACGAAGCTTTCTAGACATCGTGGAAATTCCCGAACACATAAACACTAAAACAGAAATCATCTTCACGTGTGCTTTTAAGCCCGTGATGGAGGACGTGATCCAAACATTTCCGATCACTCCACAGCGTCCGTTTCATAAACTCACAACATGCTTTTACCTCATGAAATATTCAGCTCGACCTTCAGTCTTAAAACATTTTCTTAACATTACATTATCAGAACAGGAAGCCATCGTCTCTGTGGATCATGATTTATTCATATTATATCAGATAAATGTTGATTGTAGCAGCCAGGATGAGAGTCAGCACCTCCAAGTCTGAGTTCATGGTTCTCTGCCGGTAAACGGTGGAGTGAGTTACTGCCCCGAGCGAGGGAGTTCAAGTGTAACTGAGTGTTGTTGTTCACGAGTGACAGGAAAATGAAGCCTGAGATGGATCGGCGGTTTGGTACGGCGTCTGCAGTACTGTGAACATTGTACCGGACCGCTGTGGTCCAGAGGGAAGCTCTCGATCTTCCAGTCCAGCTACGCTCCAACCCTCACCGATGGCCATGAGCTTTGGGTAGTGACAGAAAGAATGAGGTCGCTGCTAAACCTGCTGCCACCACGACCCGACCACTGATATTTGTTATTATTTATTGTATTTTTAGTGATGAGCACGGTGTGACACGCCACTCTCACACCAGCAAAGTGGTAGAACTGTGAGGGAGACCACAGTTCATGGAGGCTGTGGTCAGTTAGCTTGCTCGGTAGAGAGGAAGTGAAACTCAGACAGACGTCAGAGACTCAGGAAGCTGCAGCCTCAAACTAAAGTGTCACCGCTAAAGATCGTCTCGATTATCAGACTGGATTTTAAATTGATCTATTCATCGTGCTGTTTCAATTAGCTGTTGAACGCAGTGTGACACAAACTTGGAGTCTCTAAGCCCAGGATGACATCACTATGACATCATCAGGGTTATTTTCTCAGAAGACTTTGAACAACAGGCTGAAAAGGACTAATCATGAGCAGTAAGCTAAATAAATGATAAAAAAACAACGTAAACAGGATTTCATTTGACAAACACCTGAAAACGTTCAGAGAACGTTCTCGGCTGTAAAGTCCTCGCTGTGTTTCTGAGATGTTCAACACACTCGTGTTGCCAAAGTCAAAGAAGATTTACCCTACTTTCATTTCCTCTTGCATCATCAGAGCAGGTAAACACCTGCCTCGAATATGCCGCTAATCATGGCGCAAATACACCAACACAACGTCACACAGCGACCTCTGACTGTAACATCTCCCTCTGTACAGCTTCCTGTGTGGAAACATTCATCTTCTGTCTCTCAGGCTCACCTGCACTTCAACACCTGACTGCTGTCACAGCTCCCAAAGGAAGAAGAAGAAGTTCAGAGTACTTACGGTACTTTCTGTCTGCAGTATATGATCAAGCCGATGGCGAGAGCGAGAGCGATGAGGACGGCGATGACGATTCCGGCGATGGCTCCGTCTGAGAGGCCGTCTAAAGCTCCTTCCTCTGTAAAACCAACAACAACAGGATCAAGTTACTGTGTGGTGACTGCTGCCATGTTTGAAGGCAAATCCACAGAAACCACAGAGAGGAAATGAACACATGCTGCTAACTGAACCACACCTGCAGGTTAAAAAAACAGACGTGTCTCTTACCTTTGACGGACAGGCTATGGGTGGACGTGGTCGTCTTGCCGGTGACGGCGTTGTGCGCCTGGCACATGTACGTTCCCGTGTTTTTGTAAACGGCCATCTTGATGGCGTACGTGGCCGTCTTGACCTCGGTCAGCGTTCCGTTGAACTTCCAGGTGAAGTTGGCAGGCGGGACGGAGGCAGCAGAGCATGTGAGCGTCACGGGGTCGTTCAACTCGACGGCGTCTTCGCCTGCCACCGTCGCTGGCTCAGGACCGTCTGGAGGTGAAACAGAGATGGAAACAGTTGCAGCACATAAACGCTCAAAGTGGAGTTACATCTCTTTGTGTTGTCACGATACCAAAACTTTAAAGTTAACTAGTTTCATGCACACTTCTCCAGATTTTGGAAATCACGGACGTCGTGTTCTCCAGGATGAATCACATTTTACACAGCCTCACTTTTATAACAGTGGCTCCATGCGTTCAAACCGTTTTATGGGCTTCAGATTGAGTTGTGGTTGTAAAGGTGTTATAAAAATAAAAACCACCGCCGCACAAACACACCCTCATGAACGCCTCACGCTGTGAAACCACCGCAGCATCAACACGTTCAAACACTCACAGTTGACCACCATCTTGTAGGAGGCCTGGGCTTTGTTGACCGGGTTGCTGAGCTCACACACGTACTCTCCGTTGTCCTCTTTCTGCAGCGGGTCGATCATCACCGAGCTCATGTCGGCGGCGAACACCACGCGGCCGCTGGCGGTCAGCTGTCTGCCGTCTTTCAGCCAGGTGGTGGTCTTCACGTTGCCGGCTGCCGCCTGGCAGCTCATGTTGGCTGAGCTGTTGCCGGCGATGAGGACGGCGGTCGGTGCGGTGATTTTAACATCTTTGATGGGGTCTGTAAGAGAAAGAGAGAGTTTAGTTCTCACACCATGCTGAGCTTCATGACGGCTCTTCAGAAACCTGTAGGTGACGTCACGGATACGCAGTGCATGGATAATTCTGGCGGTGGTAGGACTGTGGTCTGTGGTCAGTTAGCTTGCTCGGTAGAGAGGAAGTGAAACCGAGACAGACGTCCGAGACTCAGGAAGCTGCAGCCACAAACTAAATCAGACGTGTGATTGGAGGAGGTGCTCATTCCTGATAACTGATAACTGATGATAACTTCAAACGTCTCTTCAGTGTTTGTCTGTCAATCAAATGAGACTTCCTGGACGGCGTTTCATCTTCGATGGATCAGGAACGTGTTGAACCACGTCACGTTATAACGAGAAACATTCGTTAAAACTAAATGAATGTTTTTCACGTTATAACAAGATATTTTATATTTTCACCTTCTTACGACACGCAAACTTCACATTCACGTCACGTCATAACGAAATAACTTATAATGACAAAACAAACAAGAAGTTACGACATTAAAACTTTATATACTATCTCGTTATGATGTCATAACTTAATGAGGTGTTAGAACAAAACAAATGATCACATTATAAAAGATTCACTTCTTATTGTAACACCGAGCTTTTCTTATTAAACATGTAACATACTTATTTATCCTGTTATAATGTGATCATGATGAATTATACTGAAGTTTATTATCACGTCATGAAGTTAAACATGACAAGATAAATATCATATAACATGAACAGTTGTATGTTAGAATATTAAACTTTTCACGTGATGACACCAAACAAAATTTTAAAAAAATCACTCGACTGCCTCCAAAATAAAACGTTCTTTTCCTTTTTCACGCCTCGTCGTCCAGAAAGAAAACACAGAAACTCTGCAGGGCGTGATGTAAGACCATCCTCCAACCCAGCAGGTTTCACACACACACACACACACACACACACACACACACATATCTGAGGTCTGCTGCCAACTTGAAACAACATCCTCTGAAAACAAGAAGACAAATTCTTTGGCAGTAATTACAGACGGCACAGGTTGACAAAGTCTGAGCGGCTCTCAGGTAAAACCTGCCGTGGGTCATGACGTGTCATTAACATTCTCGTGCCTCGAAGGTTTGTCAACAGGAAGACAAACGTCTGCCTGTTTTCAGCCGGTGACCTCCTGTAAAATGTTCGCCATGTTCACCGTCAAGTACGAGCTGAGGCTGATGGGAAACTCTGTAGTTTTTCAGGTATTTGTGCAGCGATGCCTGCAGGGAACTACTTGTGACGAGATCTAGCATCAGACTGAAAACACACGTGTTTACTCAGCCAGAGTAATCCTCAGTCTGGTTACTCACCCATCACGGAGAACTTTGCGGCGGGAGACGAGACGACGCGCTCGGTTTTGGCATTCTTGGCCCTGCATGTGTAGTCTTCGGCTTTCTCCCCTAATCCGAGCTGTTGGATCTTTTCCAGAGTCAGAAGGGGACCTTCGACCTTCATGGCCGCCTGGTCGTGGTACCAGGTGAAGGTGGCGGGCGGGCTGGAGCGGGCCGAACAGGACAGGCTGAAGTTGGAGCCGGCTTTGATGACCGCAGGAGGGTTCGCAGGAGTGATGGCGACTTCATCGGGTCCGTCTGTGGAGCAACAAAACAAACAGCTGTCAGATAAAATACCATGAAGAACACCTGAAAATACTGAAGACGTGACTTTGTGTCAGTGCTGGACAGACACTGGAGGACAGATGGGACAAACACATGAAGTTTAAGGTTGTAAAATCCTTTTAAAGAAGTCAAATGTTGTAAAGATTCTTTGTGTTTCATCCTGCTCTCTGTCTTCCAGTGAAATGTTCCTGAGGTTCAGATTAATTAATAACCGGGTTAACGGGCGGTCGGTGTGGTTTCACTGCCTTTCAGGTTAGTCATGGGGAAGGAGTGGAAGTGCAGGCTGCTGTGTACACAGTGTGGTTCTAGTCCTGTAAACACATACACCACAACGGTCTGAGCTGCACTGGTCACATGACCTCCTCCGACGCCTCAGCGTTTCAGGAATCCGACGAGGTGAGGTTACAAAAGGTCGGGCATTAGCACAACTTCACAAAATCTTTGACAAACGAGCTGTCGGAGTGTGAAGAGGAGCGACTGACTCACATCTGACCTTTGTAGTCCAAACGGGTGTGGAGCTGATTCAATGAAACAATGTGAGAGTCACCTCGTAGAGTCAATAAATGGAGAGAAGATGACTGACTGTAACTGCCGTGACGGCCTGGAAAAGACGATCGCTCAGCGACATGAACGATGACATTATGAAGGCTCTGCCCACGGGAACCTGTAACTAAGTTATTAGCTAAAAAAAACAAGTGCTGTGCAGGTGCAGTACTCACAGTAGACGGTGAGGTTGAAGGCGACGCTCGACTCCGTCTCCAGTTTGTTAGCTGCCTTGCAGTAGATCGGACCGACCAGGTCTGACCTGAGGACACCGGTGATGGTGAGCGTGCTCGACAGCTCGGCCTGTGATTCAGTGCAAAGGGTGATCATTAATAAATGAACAGGCCGTGTGAACGGATGAATGATTAATGAATTCATTTAGTTTTCCAAACTAACTGACCTCTTTCAGCGTGAGCCGCTTGCCGTCCTCCACGATGGGCGCGGTGCCGTTGAGCCAGCTGAACTTGAGGAAGGAGCCTTTGGCGGAGCAGGTCAGAACCACGGTGCTGTTGAACTCGATCGCCTCAGCCAGGTTGGACTTGATGGTCACGTCGGACACCGGCTCTGCGTGAAGAACAATGAATGAAAGTCACGTCTTAGTCAGAGTTTCTGTTCTTCACTTCCTGTGCAGATGTTTCACAATAAAAGCAGCAGCTCAAAGGGTGTAATACTTGTATGACATGTGAGTCATGTCTCTATAGCAAATTTCCCCATTCAAGACAACTGTACTAAGCTAACAACAAGCTAAAACAAGTTTGTAACCAAGCAGCAACCTCTGTGGCTGGTAAATGAAGCCAATGTGGAAGTCCCAAAAACTGCAGTTCCTCTTGTCGTCCACTTGAGGCTGGTAAGGTGAGTGAGGTGAGACAGGTGAGTTGTATAAAAATTCACCCTCAGTACAGTTGTCATGAACGGGGAAATTAGCTATAGAGACCAAAACTGTTTTTTGTACCAGCCTGTAAACATGTTTATTTCTGCTGTGAAGTTGGACATTTTAACATGGGGACTTATGGAGACTGACTCACTTCTGGAGCCAGCCTCAAGTGGACGACAAGAGGAACTGCAGTTTTTAGCACTTCACTTCACAGACACGGAGGTTGCAGCTTGGATACAACATGGTATCAGTAAAGTGCCGTGACTTTTGAAGCTAAAATTCCAAATGTCAGATCTGAATGAGTCTCTGAGTGTTTCAGGGTGGAGCCTTTCATGGAGATTACAGAAGTTCTGTTGGTGAAATCCTACAAACGAGCGCTTAATGTCAGCGTGATTAAACGTGGGGGCGGAGAATTCAACAACCTGAGGCCGGTTTCTCTGCACACAATCGTAACTGTGTCTCTAAAATCAACATGTGAATGGAGTGAATGAAGACGGAGGAGAAATCGCAGCGACTAGACCTGCCGGACTCGTTCTGGATAATCCTGGAGCTCTGTTTCTGAACGCTGTTTATTGATGATTAGGTAAGAGTAGGTGTGTGGGAACAATGTGAAGGAGTGGTAACCAGTTCTGAGAGCAGAGCAACAGACGGACAGTTCATCCACTCGCTTCACACAGTGATTACTGCTGAGGTCATTTTATCTGATTAAACTACTCAGGAAGCGACAAAGGAGACAAACAAACGTGGAGACGCCGCTGGCTTTGTTTGTCAAACGTGTGGTTTTATGGGTCGATGGGAGGTAACAAGTGTAACTGTATGAGAGCTGAAAGGAATGCTGGGAATAAGGCATGCATGCTCGACCGTCAACCATCCTTTGATAAATAAAGATTCAAACTGTCGGCGTGTAGTTAACATAAACCTGACTGGACACCAAAGATCTGTTTACTGTATGGAGGAAAAAGTAATGAACTCACCAAAGTGTCACCAAAATACTAAAAACAGAAGCTAAATCAAATATTAATAAAAAAAAAAGGAAAAGCAATATTAAATGTTTGCGCTTGATATTTTTAATTCAGTGTGTGAATCCAGTTATTTCACCTGTGGAGTCCCACAAGGTTCCATTGTAGGTCCTCTTCTGTTCAGTATTTACAAGCTACCACTTGGCAAAATCATATCAAACTCATAGCTATGCCGACGACACGCAATTGTACACTGCTGTATCCCCGCACGACCTCAGCCCAATGAACTTAACTCAGATCATTGCTTAGCAGAAATAAATAATAATATTCAGGTCTAAAACTCAGTTAGCTCAGCTGCTGTTAGTAAATGTTAGCTCAGTTTGTTAACCACTGTTCGTTACGTGTTTTTTAGCTGTTTTTAGCTAATGCCTCTATGGACATAATGGCAGAGGAGAAGAGAGTGAAGAGGACGCTGACGGAGGAAGCTAAGAAGAGAAAAGGAGAGAGTGAGCGAGCAAGAAGCCGCCGGACAAGAGTAAATCTGGGACTGACTTTTAGTGGTTGGTGAGAGCTTGGTGAAATAAAAGGCTGAAAGACAGACGCCGAGCTGGGCTGACTGCTGTTGGACTAGTCAGTAATATTAGCTGGCTGCTATGTCTGCTGTTGGTGACCTTGTTGATGTTTGGCTGCTAGCAAGGTTGTTTTTGATCAGAAGTAATGTAATCAGAACAAATACTCGAGTACAGCTGTAGTCATGGTTACCACAGAGGGATTACACTCTGACACTCACACAGTTGCTTTAAGAGAACCTCAGGCGATGTCACATCTCTGTGTGTTATTATCTAAAGATGATCTGTGTCTGTCTGCATCAGTTTATCTGATGAAAACACTGAACCAGACAGGAAACCAAAACTAGGAGCTAGAAGAGGCTAAAAAGCTCTGCAGAGCTGCAGCTCGAATACACACTGACCAACCTTTAATAAATAACTTCCTACCATAGACTGTGTGTGTGTGACTCAGAGCATGAACCAGCATGGTGACAGTATCAAACACACCCCACCTGAACCTGAATGCAAACACACACACACACACACACACACACCTCCACCAGGAAAGTTGAGTCTGAGGAGCCACACCCAGAGGCAGCAGAGTGAGGCAGAAAATCAAACTTCACGAAGGAGAACATGTTTCTTCTTCCAAATAAATCTGTGGAGGAGTCACTGCTCTCACTGCAGAGACTGACAGTCAAATGAAGTGTTGTGATGCAGCAGAGAGCTCAGATGTTCCACACATGCTTCAATACAGCCAGTATCTCTTTTCCCTCCGCCAAAGAATATAGTCCCCCGACCCGTGGCTACGCGGTGTGGTTGCTAAGCGACGCACGAACTGCTCATTTAAGATTTAGTTTTGGCGCAGGGATACGTGCACCTCCATGACTCCACACCTACAGGTGAACAGGTTAACAGGTGTGGCTTTGCGCGGCACACAGAGCTGAAACTACGTAATGAAACACCTTAAACTGGAGCTGTGGTTCGGTTCTGCACCGAAACTTAAAATTTAAATGTTCAACAACTCACCCAGAACTCGAAGTTTGGTCTCCCCAGTCCTGGTCACGCCGTCAGATGAGATGATGGTGATGCTATAATCTCCACTGTCCTGCGTCTTCAGCCCCGTCAGAGTCAGGAAGCCGTTCTTCGGGTCGGCCGACACTCTCCCCTCGTACTCCGGGGACACTCGGGTCACAGTCGGGTTCACAGTAATCACAGGGTTCTGCTCGACGCCGTCACTAAAGCTCCAGGTTATAAAGGCGTAGGTGGGGTTGTTGAGCAGAGTCTTCAAAGTCACATTTTTCCCTAAAATTGCGTCCACGGGTCCGTCCGGCAGGATCTCCTCTGCGGCACAGCATCCTGAGGGGGGAAGGTACAAGTCAGACCTGTGTGGACCCGAACAGAACCAGAGCTTCTGGACAATATCTGATCCCACATTACTGCAGCTACACCAACAGAGACTCCTGTGCGCGCACAGACGATGGAAACTCACCGACAACTTGAATAAATCACATAAATCCACCTTTAATGTGCAGGTGGATCAAACACCGACAGGTGTGACTTGGACTTACCGAGAAAAGAGAGCAGGAGCAGGAGAGACTTGGAGGCGAACAGATCCATCCCGGACGGTTCAAGTGTTTCCAGCAGAGACAGACGGAGACTGAAGTACGGCAGTACCTGCTGCTTTTTACAGGGACACACCCAGGCAAGGTGATCTCACACCACACACACACACGTCATCCATATGATGATGATGATGATGATGATGATGGTATCTGCTTGAATCATATGCATTCCCGTAACTCATAGTTTATATTTAACTCGATGTGTCACTCAGAAGTTTAACCACGCATGCTGAAGTCTAAAGAAATGTATTTAAAACACACTGTGAGTTTATTCATCATATCTGATCTCATATTTCTCATTAATGAGTCATAAATGAGCATAAAAAGTGTAAATAATAATAATAATAAAATGTTCGTTAATCAGCCTGTTCTTAAACACTGTGATGCACACTCACTCATATTTCACTTCACCTGCTGTGTTCTCTTTAATAACTCATGTTGGACTCATGAGTTATTCAGGAAGTTTTCATGATTTTTGGTGGATAAACGAACAAAAATGAGCTGAAAATGTTGAAAATGTTGAAAATGTTGAAGTTCAGTGAGACGCTGCTGACACCTGCTGGCTGTTTTCTGATGTTTACATTCTTCAGCTGTCTGTCTGAAGGAAAAGTCATTAAAGGTCCAGTGTGTAGAATTTAGCTGCATTTAGTGGTCCAATCACTGCATTGTAATCTCCTCACATCACCCTCACCTTCCTAATGTAAAGGAGAAACAACACTTTAAGGACCCTGTTTAGAGTCAGTATTTAGTTTGTCTGTTCTGGACTACTGTATAAATAAGGTGTTTCAACATGGCGGCCTCCATGAAAGGGGACCCTCTCCCACTGTAGATATAAAAGGATATTTTTTAAGTAACAAACATAAAAAGATTCTTATTTTCAGGTGATTATACATGCATCAAACATAGTTATGAATATTATATTCCATGTTTGCCTTATTCTGAAAATAGAGGCCCCTAATCTGACACACTGTACCTTTAAATACCAGATTCATCGACGAGTCACTGATTTTTAAGCCTCTTGTTCAGAGCATGTTAAAGTCTGTGTAAAGATTTCTTTAAAAACATTAAATATGTTGGAAAATAGTTGCTGCAAACACGTGAAAAGACTTTGAACGATATATCACTGAAATGTGGAGTTAGAGGTTCAAACAGGACTTTTTTGGGGGGCGGTCCTTAAAGGGTGGCTCGATGACACGCTGAGGCCGCCCTGAGCTGCCTAACACACATCAGTGTGTGTGTGGATAACAGCATCTCTCTGAGTGGGTGTCATATTTTCTTTGTATTGTTTTATACGTTAACTGTTGTATGATCAACCTGAACGTGTTCTAATATATTTACATGTGCAAATATAATAAACATATAATCTATTTCTCCATGACCGTGATGTTTTTCTCCTGATGTGCACTAGATGGCAGCACTGTCTCATTGAACTACATTCACAAACACGTAACTCTGACTCTTCTTCATGAACATTTCTGCTGATTTATTAGTTTCTGTAAGAACAGCTGCACAAACTTCATAAAGCGGCTGTTTGAGATCCATACCTCCATAAAAATACCCAAATATGAGACTTTATTTAAATAAACAGGAGTGTCTGCTCAGAGACAGAGCCTCTTCAAACATGACAAACATCGATTCTCACTGTTTCAGATTCAACATTATTAAAACAAATCTTTTTTAAATAAACACACTTTATTTAAAATGTATCAAATATATATTTTAATAGAACAGTATTGGGCATTAATAATCAGACTTCACACAGTCAGTCCAACAAGTTTCATATTTTACACACATGAATAAATAAGTCATAAAAGATGCTGACGAGGCTCAGACGACGAGCTGATCCACAGTTCAGTTCAGTTTGGAGAGCAGCATGGAGCTGAACTCTGACCTGCTGTGGACCAAACACACTTCAACCAGCTGAACACATCAAAGTCTGTCCGAGTGTGTGTGTGTGTGTGTGTGTGTGTGTGTGTGTGTGTGTGTGGTGCACAGAGGTTTCATGGTTAACGAGGCGGTGGACAGTGAGGTGAAGCAGTGAAAATATTCTTATTCTATAACGTTACTTAAACAGATATTCACGTCTTCTGCTCTGCTGTCCACCATGGACCAGACTACAGACACTAAACACAGATATTTATGCTCATCTGAACGGAGCTACAGCCTGACAAACGGGTGGCGAGCTGAAGGTGGAGCTGGATGAAACGTTCACAAACAAACCCTGACGTCACGCATCACGCCGCGGTGACCAATCAGACAATCAAACTGCTCCACAGTCAGGCTGAAGTGTCTCAAACTGAGCACGCTCCAGGTGGACTCATAGACTAAACTCTGATACGTCACCTGCTGTGTTCTGCTTTGGGTTATTTCATGAAGCAGCTTCGACGTCTAACCCCCAAATTCCACCGGGCACGTCTCCGTCACGCGACTTCAAACCCACCGGGAGCGTTTCAGAAGCGTTTATCCCTCCAGACTTTGTTTACTTGCTCAGATTTGGTCATTTTCCTGGTTTATGTTCTTCTAAATATGCTTCTACATGTGGAAATATGCTACGTACTTCATTTGTTTCTCTTTTGTCTGTTTTTACGACCGGCAGTTTGCACGGGGTATTTTATTTTGAAAATCCACCAGATTCTCTGTGATGTTTCTGTGTCTGACTTCCTGTCAGGTATTCTGTGTAAACTGACGCGGGCTGCTCGCGGGCTGCCATGTGGAGGCCCGCTTCTGGGACGCTTCTGAACCGGACCGCGGCGGAGCTGACGGAGTTTGAAACATTGACTAGAACTGCTGCGTATCACTGCGACGATGTCGATGAACAGTAACACTCGACCCTCCCTGACGCAGGTTCACTTCCTGTGGTGGAAACGGACCCGCATGATGAAGTTCACGACTCTGTGGCTTCACACACACACTTGTGGTTTTTGACCTGTGAGTGCCACGTGAATCTTCTGTCACAGGTCCGACACCTGAAGGGCTTCTCCTCGGCGTGGAGGGCCATGTGCGTGGTCAGGTTGGCCTTTTTGGAGAACCTCTTGCTGCAGACGGAGCAGCTGAACGGTTTCTCTCCGGTGTGGACCCTCATGTGATTCACCAGCGTGCAGCGCAGACTGAAACTCGTGTTGCAAACCGAACACGTGAACGGCTTCTCTCCCGTGTGGACTCTCAGGTGCGTGGTCAGGTTGGAGTTCTTGGTGAATTTCTTGCCACAGAACGGACACAGGAACGTCCTCTCTGCGCTCTGACATCTCATGTGGATCTGCAGATCCGTCAAACGTTGACGTGCCGCGTCGCCTACGGGAACTTTCAAAGCTGGTAAACGTGGCTGAGGCTCCCGGACCTGCTGCAGGACGTCAGTACTGTGCTCAGTCTCAGAGGAAGGTGACGTCTGGTCACGGGTCGCTGGTTCTAAAGAACCGTCTGGATCAGAGCTGCTGGCTGGTTCTGGTCCTCCACAGTCCTCTCCATCAGCTTCTGTTTGGATCTCTTCAGTTTGTCTGTGATAAAGCTGTGAGGACCGAGCTTCATCCTCTTCATCATCTTCACTCTTCTTCACGGGGACAGACGTGAACGTGAGCTCTCCCTCCTGATTGGTCCAGAGCTCCTCGTGTTCCTCTTTAATGTGAGTCGGCGTTGGGTCCGGGTCCAGAACCGGGCTCCACTTCTGCTCAGGAGGAACCTCTTTGATCACCGTGAACACTGAAACCCACAAACACATCAGCTGTAATTAACAGACTGTCACCACAGGAGGTGAACCTAAAACCTGGTTCTGGTTCTGGAGGGGACGGGTTCTAAGCTATGAAGAACCTGGTCGGACTCTTTTGTTTCGAGTCTTTGCTGTTTTTATTTCCAACTCATTTGCTTTTCTACAAGTCAGAATCATGATTTTATTTTTGTCACAATAATTATTATTATACTCCATGTTTGCCTTTATCTTCAGAATAAGGCAAACATGGAACATTCCTAACTATGTTGCATGTATAATCACCTAAAAACTAGAATATTTTTATGTATTTCTTAGAAATTCTCCCAGAACAGTCTAAACATGGACTGTGGACAGGGCCCTTGCAGTGCTGCTTCTTTATGCTAGGGAGGTGAGGGTGATGTGAGGAGACTCTGACTTGATGCTGACCCGTAGAAAAGCTTCACACAACAAATGAGCTGGTTTGCCTGGCTACAGATACAGACAGGTGAGAACATGTGGAGGCTGAACTTGTAGCTTGGGGGGCCCCATGCATCCCTACAGTCTGCACATGGCGAGACACGGCCCTGCATCAACCTGCAGAGTTCCTCCTGTCAGCGACGTTTCAACATTTTTATCAGGTTATACCGGAGAAAGTGTCACATGAAAATATTTTGTTATGCGGTGAAATTGATATTTAAAAACATAAACACGTCCTCATAAAGGCAGAAACACTGGCGGAAACAGACCGGTGCTGTCGCTGTGTCCTCCGGCCTGCAGCAGCCTGCTCTGCCGGTGGAGCTCCTCCTCGTACTCCGCTATGGTCCGCTCGAACAGGCCGAAGATCTCCTCAGCGGCCGCGCTCAGCCTCTGGTTCACGAAGTGTCGAAGCATCTGAACTGTAGACATGTTTAACACACACACACACACACACACACACACACACACACACACACACACACACACACACACACACACACACACACACAGCAGCCGCGCGCGTTGCTAGGTTACCGTCCCCGTTTATTTCAGGCTAGCGTGCTAAGCTAACTTCACCGCCGCCGGTTTGTGTGGATTTACCGGGACGTGACACGGAGGTGAACCGGTCAGACAGAGTCAGACAGCGCGGGCTGGACACGGACTGACCGTCCGCAGGCTCCGTGCTGTCCTCCCGCCGCTTTTTAAAGGTTTTAAACGGAGGAACGTCGACACGACACGGCGCTGCGCCTGGTCGACGCCATCTTGGCTCAAACTTCAAAGTTGGCGCAGTTAGGAGAAGCGCTTCCGGATGCTGACTTTCAAAATAAAACACGAGTGTGGCTTCTCTCTCGGTTTAAATCGACATTTTGTAACTTTGCTCTCATAAACTACCGTCTGTTAACTCCTGTTGATCTACTCTGACCTGTGATCAGGTGAATGGTGTCTCTGTCATTCGTACGTCTGTTCTCACACTATGTAACTTTGGGCTCCGGGTCGGGAGAAATGCGTAACGCTTTTACTTTGAAGGTCAACAACGACGCTGCACCGGAAACGCTTTACCTAACTTACCTGTGAGTGGCTAACTGTGCATGGCCCGGAAAAGAAGCGTGACATCTGACACCAAGAGGAGTGAACCACCGAACAATTCAGTTCAATTCAATTCAATTCAATTCAGTTCAATTCAATTCAGTTCAATTCAATTCAGTTCAATTCAATTCAGTTCAATTCAATTCAATTCAATTCAGTTCAATTCAATTCAGTTCAATTCAATTCAATTCAATTCAATTCAATTCAATTCAATTCAGTTCAGTTCAATTCAGTTCAATTCAATTCAATTCAATTCAATTCAGTTCAATTCAATTCAGTTCAATTCAATTCAGTTCAGTTCAATTCAATTCAGTTCAATTCAATTCAATTCAGTTCAATTCAATTCAATTCAATTCAATTCAATTCAATTCAGTTCAGTTCAGTTCAATTCAATTCAGTTCAATTCATTTCAATTCAGTTCAATTCAATTCAATTCAATTCATTTCAGTTCAATTCAATTCAGTTCAATTCAATTCAATTCAATTCAATTCAGTTCAGTTCAGTTCAGTTCAATTCAGTTCAGTTCAATTCAATTCAGTTCAGTTCAATTCAATTCAATTCAGTTCAGTTCAATTCAATTCAATTCAGTTCAATTCAATTCATTTCAGTTCAGTTCAGTTCAGTTCAGTTCAGTTCAATTCAATTCAATTCAATTCAGTTCAATTCAATTCAATTCAGTTCAATTCAATTCAATTCAGTTCAGTTCAATTCAATTCAATTCAGTTCAATTCAATTCATTTCAGTTCAGTTCAATTCAATTCAGTTCAGTTCAATTCAATTCAATTCAATTCAGTTCAATTCAATTCAGTTCAGTTCAGTTCAGTTCAGTTCAGTTCAATTCAATTCAGTTCAATTCAATTCAGTTCAGTTCAGTTCAGTTCAGTTCAGTTCAGTTCAATTCAATTCAGTTCAATTCAATTCAATTCAATTCAATTCAATTCAGTTCAGTTCAATTCAATTCAGTTCAGTTCAGTTCAGTTCAATTCAATTCAGTTCAATTCAATTCAATTCAATTCAATTCAATTCAATTCAGTTCAGTTCAATTCAATTCAATTCAGTTCAATTCAGTTCAATTCAATTCAATTCAATTCAGTTCAGTTCAGTTCAGTTCAGTTCAATTCAATTCAGTTCAATTCAATTCAATTCAATTCAATTCAATTCAGTTCAATTCAATTCAGTTCAATTCAGTTCAGTTCAGTTCAATTCATTTCAATTCAATTCAATTCAATTCAGTTCAATTCAATTCAGTTCAATTCAATTCAGTTCAGTTCAATTCATTTCAATTCAGTTCAGTTCAATTCAGTTCAGTTCAATTCAATTCAGTTCAATTCAATTCAATTCAATACAATTCAATTCATTTCAATTCAGTTCAATTCAATTCAATTCAGTTCAATTCAATTCAATTCAGTTCAGTTCAATTCAATTCAATTCAGTTCAATTCATTTCAATTCAGTTCAGTTCAATTCAGTTCAGTTCAGTTCAATTCAATTCAGTTCAGTTCAATTCAATTCAATTCAATACAATTCAATTCAGTTCAATTCAATTCATTTCAATTCAGTTCAATTCAGTTCAGTTCAATTCAATTCAGTTCAATTCAATTCATTTCAATTCAATTCAATTCAATTCAGTTCAATTCAGTTCAATTCAATTCAGTTCAATTCAATTCAATTCAGTTCAATTCAATTCATTTCAATTCAGTTCAATTCAGTTCAATTCAATTCATTTCAATTCAGTTCAATTCAATTCATTTAAATTCAGTTCAATTCAATTCAGTTCAATTCAATTCAGTTCAATTCAATTCATTTCAATTCAATTCAATTCAATTCAATTCAATTCAGTTCAATTCAATTCAGTTCAATTCAATTCAATTCAGTTCAATTCAATTCAATTCAATTCAGTTCAATTCAATTCAATTCAATTCAATTCAATTCATTTCAGTTCAGTTCAATTCAATTCAGTTCAATTCAGTTCAGTTCAGTTCAGTTCAATTCAATTCAATTCAGTTCAATTCAATTCATTTCAATTCAGTTCAGTTCAGTTCAATTCAATTCAGTTCAATTCAGTTCAGTTCAGTTCAATTCATTTCAGTTCAGTTCAATTCAATTCAGTTCAGTTCAATTCAATTCAATTCAATTCAGTTCAGTTCAGTTCAGTTCAATTCAATTCAGTTCATTTCAATTCAATTCAATTCAATTCAATTCAATTCAATTCAATTCATTTCAATTCAGTTCAATTCAGTTCAGTTCAATTCAGTTCAGTTCAATTCAATTCAGTTCATTTCAATTCAATTCAATTCAGTTCAGTTCAGTTCAGTTCAGTTCAGTTCAGTTCAATTCAATTCAGTTCAGTTCAGTTCAGTTCAGTTCAGTTCAATTCAATTCAGTTCAGTTCAGTTCAGTTCAATTCATTTCAGTTCAGTTCAGTTCAGTTCAGTTCAATTCATTTCAGTTCAGTTCAGTTCAGTTCAGTTCAGTTCAATTCATTTCAGTTCAGTTCAGTTCAGTTCAGTTCAGTTCAATTCATTTCAGTTCAGTTCAGTTCAGTTCAGTTCAGTTCAATTCAATTCAATCCAGTTCAGTTCAATTCAATTCAATTCAGTTCAGTTCAGTTCAGTTCAGTTCAGTTCAATTCAATTCAGTTCAGTTCAGTTCAGTTCAGTTCAGTTCAGTTCAGTTCAATTCATTTCAGTTCAGTTCAGTTCAGTTCAGTTCAATTCAATTCAATTCAATTCAGTTCAATTCAATTCAATTCAGTTCAATTCAATTCAATTCAGTTCAATTCATTTCAATTCATTTCAGTTCAGTTCAGTTCAATTCAGTTCAGTTCAGTTCAGTTCAGTTCAATTCAATTCAATTCAATTCAGTTCAATTCATTTCAATTCAATTCATTTCAGTTCAGTTCAATTCAATTCAATTCAGTTCAATTCAATTCAATTCAGTTCAATTCAATTCAGTTCAATTCATTTCATTTCAGTTCAGTTCAGTTCAATTCAATTCAGTTCAGTTCAGTTCAATTCAGTTCAGTTCAATTCAGTTCAGTTCAGTTCAATTCAATTCAATTCAATTCAGTTCAATTCAATTCAATTCAGTTCAGTTCAGTTCAATTCAATTCAGTTCAGTTCAATTCATTTCAATTCAGTTCAATTCAGTTCAGTTCAATTCAATTCAATTCAGTTCAATTCAATTCAATTCAGTTCAATTCAATTCAATTCAGTTCAATTCATTTCAATTCAGTTCAGTTCAGTTCAGTTCAATTCAGTTCAGTTCAATTCAGTTCAGTTCAATTCAATTCAGTTCATTTCAATTCAATTCAATTCAGTTCAGTTCAGTTCAGTTCAGTTCAGTTCAGTTCAATTCAATTCAGTTCAGTTCAGTTCAGTTCAGTTCAGTTCAATTCAATTCAGTTCAGTTCAGTTCAGTTCAATTCATTTCAGTTCAGTTCAGTTCAGTTCAGTTCAATTCATTTCAGTTCAGTTCAGTTCAGTTCAGTTCAGTTCAATTCATTTCAGTTCAGTTCAGTTCAGTTCAGTTCAGTTCAATTCATTTCAGTTCAGTTCAGTTCAGTTCAGTTCAGTTCAATTCAATTCAATCCAGTTCAGTTCAATTCAATTCAATTCAGTTCAGTTCAGTTCAGTTCAGTTCAGTTCAATTCAATTCAGTTCAGTTCAGTTCAGTTCAGTTCAGTTCAGTTCAGTTCAATTCATTTCAGTTCAGTTCAGTTCAGTTCAGTTCAATTCAATTCAATTCAATTCAGTTCAATTCAATTCAATTCAGTTCAATTCAATTCAATTCAGTTCAATTCATTTCAATTCATTTCAGTTCAGTTCAGTTCAATTCAGTTCAGTTCAGTTCAGTTCAGTTCAATTCAATTCAATTCAATTCAGTTCAATTCATTTCAATTCAATTCATTTCAGTTCAGTTCAATTCAATTCAATTCAGTTCAATTCAATTCAATTCAGTTCAATTCAATTCAGTTCAATTCATTTCATTTCAGTTCAGTTCAGTTCAATTCAATTCAGTTCAGTTCAGTTCAATTCAGTTCAGTTCAATTCAGTTCAGTTCAGTTCAATTCAATTCAATTCAATTCAGTTCAATTCAATTCAATTCAGTTCAGTTCAGTTCAATTCAATTCAGTTCAGTTCAATTCATTTCAATTCAGTTCAATTCAGTTCAGTTCAATTCAATTCAATTCAGTTCAATTCAATTCAATTCAGTTCAATTCAATTCAATTCAGTTCAATTCATTTCAATTCAGTTCAGTTCAGTTCAGTTCAATTCAATTCAATTCATTTCAATTCAATTCAGTTCAGTTCAATTCAATTCAGTTCAATTCAGTTCAGTTCAGTTCAATTCAATTCAATTCAGTTCAGTTCAATTCAGTTCAGTTCAATTCAGTTCAGTTCAGTTCAATTCAATTCAATTCAATTCAGTTCAATTCAATTCAATTCAATTCAGTTCAGTTCAGTTCAATTCAATTCAATTCAGTTCAATTCATTTCAATTCAGTTCAATTCAGTTCAGTTCAATTCAATTCAATTCAGTTCAATTCAATTCAATTCAGTTCAATTCAATTCAATTCAGTTCAATTCATTTCAATTCAGTTCAGTTCAGTTCAGTTCAATTCAATTCAATTCATTTCAATTCAATTCAGTTCAATTCAATTCAGTTCAATTCAATTCAGTTCATTTCAATTCAATTCAATTCAGTTCAATTCAATTCAATTCATTTCAATTCAATTCAATTCATTTCAATTCAATTCAATTCAATTCAATTCAATTCATTTCAATTCATTTCAATTCATTTCAATTCAATTCAATTCAGTTCAATTCAGTTCATTTCAATTCAGTTCAATTCAGTTCAATTCATTTCAATTCATTTCAATTCAGTTCAATTCAATTCAATTCAGTTCAATTCAGTTCATTTCAATTCATTTCAATTCAGTTCAATTCATTTCAATTCATTTCAATTCAGTTCAATTCAGTTCATTTCAATTCATTTCAATTCAATTCAATTCAATTCAATTCAGTTCAATTCAGTTCATTTCAATTCATTTCAATTCAGTTCATTTCAATTCATTTCAATTCAGTTCAATTCAGTTCAATTCAGTTCATTTCAATTCATTTCAATTCATTTCAATTCAATTCAATTCAGTTCATTTCAATTCATTTCAATTCAATTCAATTCATTTCAATTCAATTCATTTCATTTATTAACAGACTTTGAGGTCCCACTTTTCACAGATGGTTATTTCAATCGCTTTTATCTGTTTACATCTAATTAATAATATAACTGTTAAACGAATTAATTAGTGTGTTAAAAAACAGTTGAGATGTTTATGTGTTTTTGTTTGTTGTTTAGATGTTTTAAAGTGTTTACACTGTATGCATTTTTATTTCTGATACACTCACTGTTAATACTGTTAGATCCACACTGTGAATATTTTTTTTAGATTCGCCATATTTCCCTTACATCTCTTTAAACTAAAATATATTTTATATATTTCATGTTTGTTGCTGTTTGCAGCAGGGATATGAGGGAAATGTTATTTCAGTTATCTGCATGTCTACATATGGCAGAGTTGACAATAAAGTTGACCTGACTTGACTTGTATGTCTAAACTGGGAAATCTCACTAAAATGTGTCTTTTATTAAAAGTATGGAGAGAAACAAATGTTATCAAACATTGTTGCATTTAGATTTTTTGAATTATAAGGAAACACTTAAAAAAGCAGATTTTTTGAATACACAAAGAAATTAAATATAATTTAATTTATGCTTCTTTTAGTCGTATTTAAACTAGTTGATTCTCCGACAGATGACCCAGTCAGTCATTCTCTTACTGACTTTTGTATTAAATCTAAAAAATTCATAGATGTCTTTGTTTCAGCATAATATCATACAAACATACTGAAGATATTTCTAATGTCATATCAGCTTCAGCAGGTTAATCTGTCTCTTCATTCCTCCAGAAACTGATCACTACATTTTGACAGTCCTGGTTCCTGAGTTTTACCACCAGAGGGCAGCACATTATCACAGACCAAACCAGGGATGGTGTTACTCCAACACGTTCTCATGACCAGAATGTCAAATGCTTCTGCAGGTGACCTGGTAATCTGGCATACTGGGCATTTTCCCAGCAATTCGTCAGCAACTGGCCCATGTCATGCAGAAAGTCAACATTTTTGTCGACGTGTTAGAAAAAGAAAAATGGGAACGCGTCAGTATTTGAGAAACTTTGACGAGAACCAACCTGCCTCGATGGGTCAGGGCTGCTTTGGTGGCTAAAGAGGGACTTACACAACATGAGGCAGGTGGTCACGATGTTATCTGTGTGTGTGTGTGTGTGTGTGTGTGTGTGTGTGTGTGTGTCCTCAGTGAAGTGTATCAGTCTCTGCAGTCGCTTCCAGCTGCAGCAGTCAGTTCAGTTTCTGTTCAGTCTGACTGAGGGAGGTTTTTGTACGACGCTTTTTCACTGTGTGAACACCCACAGACTGTTGATGTAGTGAACACTCTGACAGTAGTAAACTGCTGCATCTTCAGCCTGAAGTCCACTGATGGTCAAAGTGAAGTCAACTCCATTCCCTGCTTCACTTCCACTGAATCTGGAGGAGATTCCAGAAAATCTGTAATATGTTCTGTAGATCAGAAGTTTAGGAGATTTTCCAGTTTTCTGTTGGTACCAGGACAGGCGGTATTGTGTACCAATTGAGTAATAAACTGTTGGACTGACTTTACAGTCAACAGAAACAGTTTGACCCAGCCGCACTGATTTGGCTCCTGGCTGAGTCACAACAACATTTTGTCCAACAGACCCTGAGGAGAGAGAAGAAACACTGGACATGAGATGGTGAGGTGAAACTCAGCTACACTCCAAATGATTTTCACATGACAGAAAAATGATTTTCCTCACCCTGAGTGAAGCAGAGGAGAGTCCAGATGAGGACGGAGATCAAAGTCATGTTTTTGATGAGGAGGATTTCTGTGGCTTCTGTTGTCATGAAGGACAGCTGTCAGTCATCCAGTGTTCAACTCTCAGGACTATAAACTCTCCCAGAGCACTGGAGCATGGTGCTGCTGATGCAAAGTGGCTCTCTATGGAAATGCTCTGACTGACTCCAACAGGGACTTGGATTACTCTGATCATGCTGTTTCTCAATGGATCAATCCATTGATCAGAGTATTGATTAACAGTCAGTGATCATCTGAATGTGGATTTGGTTTGATGACTGTGGATACATTTTCTTTAAGAACGTCTTCTGTCTTGTTTCATTGAATGTGAGAACAAATCCACTTTGACTTTTAGACAGATGTAAACTTATATCTGTCAAAATGGGACTAATTCTGAACAATTGTGGCACTGTTTGATCAATATAATATGAAATAGTTCATTCTTTTAAAAACAGGAAGTGTTGATGTTGAGTTTGTTGTGTTCAAAGTCAGAGAGCCGTGTCTCTCTACAGTGAGAGGTTTTTGTACGGCGACTCAATCACTTTGTATCACTGTGGTACACGTTCGGTGGAGGAACCAGACTGGATGTTGGAAGTAAGCTCAATTTTTGATGGATTTGATTCATTTGTGAGCAACATTTTCTTTTCCACACGTACATTTTTCTCTACAAGTTGAAATATGTGATTTTACATCTAAGCTTCAGTTTTTTTCTCAGTAGTTTTGCGTTAAAAAAGCAAAGTGCAGTTTTGTATTTGAAATTAAATGGTGCATGTAATTACTATAATTACTTGGTGCAGAGGAGAAGTCGTGTATTTAGATTTTTAGATGAAAGCTGAAACTTGTAGTTGAAGTTTTGTCAGACAAAGTCAGAGAGCCGTGTCTCTCTACAGTGAGAGGTTTTTGTACGGCGACTCAATCACTTTGTATCACTGTGGTACACGTTCGGTGGAGGAACCAGACTGGATGTTGGAAGTAAGTTTCTGCTCAAATATTAAATATCGTATCATCAGTTAAGGTTTTCATTTCTGTGTCTGAACATTTGCAGTAACTTTAAATTTCCACCAGACTGATGGAAATCACTTTAAAGACTCAATTGGATTCTTGGTTTCTCCTGTTTAACCTCGGTGTTGAACTCAAAGCAGCTTCACTGAACTTTTCATGACATGTTCCAGTTCATTTGTGAAATGTGAACAGCTTGAACTGTAGCAAAGATTCAAGAGCAACACTCGTACTTTACAAATGTTAAATCCAGCCTTTAATTCTCTGTTTTAAACTGTTTGGAAGTTGAGTTCAAAGTGTTTTAAACAGTGAGAATGAAGATGAAAATGTTCAAAATGCCACCAAATCTCTGATATAATGTCTCCGATGGTCTCTTGACCTCAGTTTGAAATCATTTTGACAGTTTTCTGAGGCTGTTTGGTTTCAAATCTGTCGTATGAACATTGTAAATATGCTGGTCAGTTATTTCTGGCTGATAATGTCCTTTAACAGTGGATCTGATTCACTTTTGTCCTTTTGAGAGTTTTGACAGGAAATATTTTTGTATAAATGTAGCAGGACTTTGAAGAAAATCATAAATGAGTGAAAATATATTTAAAGTGTATTTTATTCTTTTCTTCAAATAGTATCAAATCAAATACAAAGAGTTTTTGTTCTTTAAAATAGGATTCCTTTATTTCCAGTGTAGTTTGATATCTTTCAGGTCATATGAGGACTCTTTCTGTGCTGATATGCATGAGAGGTTTCTTAAAGGGAAGTGAAACAATGTGTGAGTGAGTGACTGGTGGAGCAGAAAAACCATCTGACAGAAACTCCTTAAAGGACTAAATCAACTCTCACACAGTAAAGGTGTCCAAGTGTCTGCTGTTTGATTGACAGCTGTGTGGTCCCTGTCCTCTAATCCGATTGGTGTCTCCTAGGTGACACCGCCCCCACCCTGACGGTGCTGCCCCCCTCCAGTAAGGAGCTGCAGCAGGGGAAGGCCACGCTCATGTGCCTGGCCAACAAGGGCTTCCCCTCAGACTGGAGACTGGCCTGGAAGGTGGACGGCAGCAGCAGCAGCAGCAGCAGCAGCTGGGAGGAGAGCAGCAGCCCCGGAGTGCTGGGGAAGGACGGCCTCTACAGCTGGAGCAGCACCCTGAGGCTCCCTGCAGACCAGTGGAGGAAGGTGGGCTCTGTGACCTGTGAGGCCACCCAGGGCTCCCAGACTCCGCTCTCAGAGACACTGAGGAGAGACCAGTGTTCCCAGTCCTGACCTGACTCACTGGGACTCTGATACTGGTTTTCCTCTGCTCCTGCTCTCACTCTGCACTCTCTAACTGTCTCTCTCTTTCTGATTTTCTCTCTGTCTCTTGCTTCTCTTTGCTTGTTTCTAATGTGTGATGTTGATAATTTCAGTATTTTCAGACAATAAAGATCAATTCATCAATTAAATTCTGTTTCCTTTTCTACTTTTTATCACATTTTATTTGTAAAAACATGAAAACATTCTTAAAATGAATAAACCAGCAGCAGTTTGATTGATATTTCATGGAGTGAACAAAAACAACATGATTTAGAAAAATAAAGAAAAACAGAGAAATGAGTTTTTCCAAATGAATCCAGATAATTATGCAAATTTATAATCAATAAAACTTGATCAATATTTCTCTCTGGTTACTGTCAAAATGTTTAATTGTTGATTTTTGAAAGAAGTCAGAAAACATCTGCTCCTTCAATCTGATCCCTTCACTGTAATCCTGTTTCAGTTGTCACCACATTGAAATATATTTGTTCACATTTCTCACATATTTTGAATATATATTTCCATCAAGTAATGATTTTGTTGCCTGTATTCAGAGACAGGACTCTTAACCTGATTGTTAAATGTTGAATGCAGGACAGAAGTCTCCAGAATCTCTGTAGTATTTTCAGGATTAGAAATATAAAGTCAGATATCATCAGCATATAGAGATAACCAGCAGCTCGTCACTCTGACAGTCTTTGTGTCAGTCTTGAGGATTTGTTTTCACCCTCGTGTGTCGACGCCTTTACAATCATCCAAAGTGTTTTTAAGAATTTAGATTTGTTTGTGTCTGAATGTTTTTAAAGAGTTTCTTTGATACAATATTTAGCAAAGATGTCCCACGTCAGGGGAATAAACTGATGAAGCAACATGAAACATTCAAAGTGTAATATCATGTGTATGACAATGTGTCATATGAATCTGATCTAATGTTGAATAAATGACATCCATTCACACTGTGCTGGTCTGAGAACAGTGTCACTAAATACAAACAGTATCTCTGAACAGAAAATACTGAAATGATTTCAGACAAACGTTTAGAAATTTACAGTTTAAAGTGAGTTTTTTTCTTTTGAACATTCTCAGCATTTGTCATTTGGCTTCATAATAATAATAATAATAATAATAATAATAATAATAATAATAAATTTAATTTCTAATGCACTTTTCATCAGCAAGATCTCAAAGTGCTACAACGTTAAAAGAAGTTAAAAACAAGATAAAGGAAATTAAAAACACACTCAATAAAAACAATAAGACAAGGTTAAAAATCAGTTTGTGATTAACATTCATAGGTCTTTCTGAATAAGAAAGTTTTCAGGCCTGTTTTAAAAGAGTCTAGTCTCTGAATGGCCCTCAGCTGAGTAGGGAGGCTGTTCCAGAGGCGTGGTGTGGCCGAGCAGAAGGCTCGGTCTCCCATGGTGGAGAGCCTGGTACTGGGGACTTGGAGGAGCAGGGTGTTTGTGGATCTGAGGGTGCGGGTGGTGGACTGTAGGGTGATGAGTTCTTGGAGGTATGTAGGTGCATGTCCATGAATTTTGTAGTTGATCCGGGATGAGACAGGGAGCCAGTGCAGTGATTGAAGGATGGGGGTGATGTGCTCGTGTTTACGGGCTCTCATCAGGACCCTGGCAGCGCTGTTTTGGGACGGAGTCTTGAAATATTGCGGAGATGGTGGAATGAGGTTTTGCACAGATGTTTTATGTGGTCGTTGAAGGTCAGGTGGGGGTCAAACCGAACACCCAGGTTTGTTGCTGAGGCGGAGAGAGGAATGATCTGTCCGTCGAAGGTAAGTTGGGATATGGGTGAGGAGTGAACCTGATGAGGGGTACCAAGGAGGAGTGCTTCCGTTTTATTGCTGTTCAGCTGGAGGGAGTTACCGTTCATCCATGCCTTCATTTCCTCAAGGCAGGAGGTAAGGGATGACAGGGCTATGGAGGGGTTTGGGGCGGTTTTGATATATAGTTGTGTGTCATCAGCATAACAGTGGAAGGAGAGTCAGTGTTTGCTGATGACTTGACCGAGGGGAAGCATGTAGATAGTGAAGAGGATGAGGGCAAGGACTGACCCCTGGGGAACGCCACAGGTGACACGAAGCAGCCTGGACTCACATCCTCCGAGCGAGACATGTCCAGTCTTAAACCACTGCAGTGCGTGGTCTGTCAGTTGAATGATGTTATAGAGACGCTCGAGGAGGATGGTGCGGTCCACGGTGTCGAAAGCTGCTGTCAGGTCCAGGAGGATGAGGAGTGATGGTGACCCTGAGTCAGCAGTCATCAGAAGGTCGTTTGTCACCCTGAGCAGAGCTGTCTCGGTGCTGTGGGCTGAACGAAAGCCTGACTGAAATTTTTCAAACAGGTTGTTATGTGCGAGGTAGTCCTGAAGCTGTATGGCAATTGTTTTCTCAAGTACCTTGGATAGAAAGGGGAGGTTTGAAATAGGCCTGTAGTTTGTGAGGTTGTCCGGGTCCAGGAAGGGTTTCTTCAGGAGGGGATGAATGACAGCAGCTCTGAGGGCAGGTGGAACATGGGCGGTTTGAAGTGAAAGGTTAACAGCCTCAGTGATGATTGGGCTGAGGATAGAGATGTATGATTTAAGCAGAGTAGTTGGGAAGGGGTCTAAGCAGCAGGTGGTCGGCTTCATTCCTCTGATGATTTTCTCAATGTAACTCTGCTGGACCTCAGAGAAGCAAGGGAGGGATAGTAGACTCCCCACAAGGTGGGTCGGAGCAGGGGGAGAGGGAGAGGAGGAGCCGGGCAATATAGAGCGGATGTTGTTGACTTTAGATCTAAAAAAGTCGATGAAGCTATTGCATCGCTCGACTGTAGCTTCAGTCAGTGAGGGTGTTTCTGGCTTCAGGAGGTGATTTATTGTGGAGAAGAGCTTCTTGGAATTTCCAGTGTTCCTATTGATGAGGTTGGAGTTGAATGTCGACCGAGCATCTTTTAGGGCCTGGCAATAGACTTGTTGATGTTCACGGAAGGCCAGTTTGTGGACGGTAAGCCCAGTGTGTCTGAGTTGACATTCCAGTGCACGGCCAGCTGTTTTAATTTTCCGTAGTTCCAGTGTGTACCAGGGAGCAGAGCGTTCAAACGCGACTTCACGTGTCTTAGCAGGAGCATGAGAGTCGAGAACACTGCTCAGAGAAGTGTTGTAGTGCTCCACTAGCTCATCCACAGTTTCAGAGGCTGGGCAGGTGATATGCTGGAGGTCTGCGGCCAGGTCCACTGAAACAATCCGTTTCAAATTCCTAAAGGTTATCTGGCGCTTGGGTCTGGAAGGAGGCAGCAGAGATGTCAAAGTCAGTGAGACTACCTTGTGGTCAGACACCCCGAGATCGTAGACCTCGAGATTCTTGATAGAGGCTGAGTTGGTGATGGCCAGATCCAAGGTGTGACCTTTGTTGTGGGTGGGAGCCTCGACATGTTGCTGCAGACCAAGACAATCCAGCAGGCTCAGAAACTCTACTGCCAGTAGAGTTCTGATATCATCACTGATATCAGTATCACATCCTAGAAATAATATTTGAATTACAATGGAAACTTCTTTCATTGTGAACTGTGAGTTTGCTGTTTACAAAGTCACCTATTCTGTGTGTTTCAATCTGTAACAACTTTAAAACTGACTTTCCTCTGCGAGTTTGAAAACAGTAAATATTCATTATTAATAAATAAATATGTGATAAATAAATGAAATAAATACATTATTTCAGCAGCAGAATATGTTGCTGTCAAACCTGTTGTTTTAGTTTCAGTGCAGCTGTTGAGTCAGATCAGTTCCTCTCCAGCTGAGGGAGGTTTTTGTACGACGTTGTATCACTGTGTGAACGGGAAGCTGCTACTCTGCTGACAGTAGTAAACTCCTGAATCTTCAGCCTGAACTCCTCTGATGGTCAGAGTGAAGTCAGTGCCAGATCCACTTCCACTAAAACGATCTGAAACTCCAGACTGAAGGTTTGTAGCATAATAAATCAGGAGTTTAGGAGCTTCTCCAGTTTTCTGAAGGTACCAGCTGAGGTAGTTACTAACACTTGTACTGGTCTGACATCTGATGGAGACAGTCTGTCCTGGAACAACAGACTGAGATTCAGGAGACTGAGTCAGGATGATTTGTCCTGATGAACCTGGAAAACATGAAAAAGAGGAGAAGGGTTATTGAGACAAATCCAGCTTGGAGAAAGATGATCAACATCCAAACAGAAGAGTCTCATTTCTTTAACATGGAGAATAGATGGAAGAAGGTAAATGCTGCTTGTTTCACTGTTTCTCCATCATAGCAGAACATCATTGTGGTGAACCTGGTTGCATCCTGAAGCAAAGTTTTCAGAAGAGAGTCTCACCGTGAACAAGGAGCCCCAGGGTGGCCAGCAGTCCAATCAGTGACATCATCATTGTGTTGACGGCGTGTCAGTGGCTCTGAAAGGCCTGGACAGCCACTGATCAACACTGGCCTCTTAACGGCTGGGAGCAGAGAGGCAGGACACATATGCAAACACACAGAGTCAGTGAACTGTAGCTGTCCTCAACATATCATGGTGTTTCCTCCTCACTGCTGACACAGATCACTGTTTCAATAGAGGTCAAAAGTCAGAGGAAAGAACACTGTCACCACAATCAATACACAACAGATGACAAAACTGTTTCACACTACACTTCAAATCATTCTGAATATAATATGAATAAATATAAATCAAATACCTGTTGGTGCACATACAGGTATTTGAAGCTGAAAAGTAAATTTCAAACAAATAAATGCATTTTATAGAAAGTTCATGTCAGATGTTTGACTCAGCAGAATCAACTCACTGAGACAAGCCTTGGTAAAACTGTTCAAGAAATCATATTGAGGAAGGAGAACAAGAAATTATGAATATTTTACATTCATGTGACAGTTTTTCTCCATTGTTTACACACATTTCTTAAAATAAACCAAACTTCATGAACACATTCACATAAATTATACACCAGTTTCAGCAAACTTCAGATTTACCAAATACCAATCAATTATTGGTGAGAAAAGTGTTGATATCAAATTGATAGAACAGTCATCAATGCAGCAAAGACACCTTTCAAAAACTTCAGGCTCTCATCACAATCAAACTTTCATCCTGTATCTGAACACAACCACAAACTAACACACATGATGGTCATTGAACCAAACACACACCTCATGTTAGAAACATATTTAGCAACACATGGTCGAAAGACAACACTGTAATATTTAGAACACAATGTGGGAACTTTGTAGTTGATATTCATTCAAAGTCAACAACATTTCTGTTTTGAAACATCAATCTTGAAGATCGCAGACCTTCCACACTGACTGTAGTCTACTGGAGGTCTACACCTGCAGCCTGTTTATCTATTCATGAGAATACAAGAACCTTTTTATTGAGACATTCACTGGACCGACACAGATGTTGTCAACTGGTATTGATAGTTTAGGCTGTAGCTAATGGTACAGCATTGTAGCATCACTGTGGTGTTGGTGGGTTGAGAGTTTAGTGATTGACCACTGAGCTAAGAAAGGTGAAGGTCTCACTCGGTCGACATTCATCAGATACTATCAATAGAACTTTTGGCGTCCCACAAGGCTCCATGCTGGGTCCTCTGTTGTTCAGACTTTACATGCTGCAGTTGCTTAAATCAAAAAGTTTTTCTTTTGTTCTCTCTGTTCACAGACAACTGTTATGATTGACTTATAAGTCTGAAGTGTGAGGTGACATGTGAGACATTTGGTGCACAAACAGTTTGATCAGTGACATGTACTGTATGAACTGTGTCACAGAATACATGATGTTTATGACAGCGTCAGTGTTTCTGCCACACTAAACATTTGCTGCATTGCAGATATGGAGCTTCAGTGTCCTGCTGTTTCAATGTGATGTGTTTCATTGATGTTTCATATGTTGTGAATTTGGTTTGTGTCTCTACATGAGTGGAGCTGACTCTGCTGTTGTTGTGATTTTAATGGTCTGATTGGGCTTCTTCACTGGAACTGTTCTCTTCATTTGAGGAAACTTTCAGGTTGTTGAGGTGGACTGTTTGAACTTCAGGAGGAAAACTGGAGGAGACACAATGTGTGTGTGTGTGTGTGTGTGTGTGTGTGTGTGTGTCCTCAGTGAAGTGTATCAGTCTCTGCAGTAGCTTCCAGCTGCAGCAGTCAGTTCAGTTTCTGTTCAGTCCGACTGAGGGAGGTTTTTGTACGACGCTTTTTCACTGTGTGAACACCCACTGACTGTTGATGTCATGAAGACTCTGACAGTAGTAAACTGCTGCATCTTCAGGCTGAAGTCCACTGATGGTCAAAGTGAAGTCAGAGTTTGATCCACTGCCTGAAAAACGAGCTGGAATCCCTGATTCTCGCTCATTAGCGTAGTAAATTAGCAGTTTAGGAGTTTCTCCATCTTTTTGTTGGTACCAGGAAAGACAGTGGGAAGACGACGATGTGCCACAATCATTATCAACATTCTGACTGGTCCTACAGCTGATGGTGACGGAGCCTCCCACAGCAGAGCTCACTGCTCCAGGCTGAGTCACTGTGACCTGGCCTCTGGACTCTGAGGATACAGAGACAAAAACATAAAGCAGCGTCATGGTTTTGTGGGCTTCATTTCAGAGGGACGGATGTTCATAGAGGAGAGGAGTTTGATTCTCTGGACTTTACCTGTGAAGCAGCAGCAGAGGAGAGTCCAGATGAGGACGGAGATCAAAGTCATGTTTTTGATGAGGAGGATTTCTGTGGCTTCTGTTGTCATGAAGGACAGCTGTCAGTCATCCAGTGTTCAACTCTCAGGACTATAAACTCTCCCAGAGCACTGGAGCATGGTGCTGCTGATGCAAAGTGGCTCTCTATGGAAATGCTCTGACTGACTCCAACAGGGACTTGGATTACTCTGATCATGCTGTTTCTCAATGGATCAATCCATTGATCAGAGTATTGATTAACAGTCAGTGATCATCTGAATGTGGATTTGGTTTGATGACTGTGGATACATTTTCTTTAAGAACGTCTTCTGTCTTGTTTCATTGAATGCCAGAACAACTTCACTTTGACTTTTAGACAGATGTAAAACTATATCTGTCAAAATGGGACTAATTCTGAACAATTGTGGCACTGTTTGATCAATATAATATGAAATAGTTCATTCTTTTAAAAACAGGAACTGTTGATGTTGAGTTTGTTGTGTTCAAAGTCAGAGAGCCGTGTCTCTCTACAGTGAGAGGTTTTTGTACGGCGACTCAATCACTTTGTATCACTGTGGTTGACTTTTGGTGGAGGAACCAGACTGGATGTTGGAAGTAAGTTCAGTTTTTGATGGATTTGATTCATTTGTGAGCAACATTTTCTTTTCCACACGTACATTTTTCTCTACAAATTGAAATATGTGATTTTACATCTAAACTTCAGCTTTTTTCTAAGTAGTTTTGCGTTAAAAAAGCAAAGTGCAGTTTTGTATTTGAAATTAAATGGTGCATGTAATTACTATAATTACTTGGTGCAGAGGAGAAGTCGTGTATTTAGATTTTTAGATGAAAGCTGAAACTTGTAGTTGAAGTTTTGTCAGACAAAGTCAGAGAGCCGTGTCTCTCTACAGTGAGAGGTTTTTGTACGGCGGCTCAATGAGTTTGTATCACTGTGGTACACGTTCGGTGGAGGAACCAGACTGGATGTTGGAAGTAAGTTTCTGCTCAAATATTAAATATCGTATCATCAGTTAAGGTTTTCATTTCTGTGTCTGAACATTTGCAGTAACTTTAAATTTCCATCAGACTGATGGAAATCACTTTAAAGACTCAATTGGATTCTTGGTTTCTCCTGTTTAACCTCGGTGTTGAACTCAAAGCAGCTTCACTGAACTTTTCATGACATGTTCCAGTTCATTTGTGAAATGTGAACAGCTTGAACTTTAGGACAGATTCAAGAGCAACACTCGTACTTTACAAATGTTAAATCCAGCCTTTAATTCTCTGTTTTAAACTGTTTGGAAGTTGAGTTCAAAGTGTTTTAAACAGTGAGAATGAAGATGAAAATGTTCAAAATGCCACCAAATCTCTGATATAATGTCTCCGATGGTCTCTTGACCTCAGTTTGAAATCATTTTGACAGTTTTCTGAGGCTGTTTGGTTTCAAATCTGTCGTATGAACATTGTAAATATGCTGGTCAGTTATTTCTGGCTGATAATGTCCTTTAACAGTGGATCTGATTCACTTTTGTCCTTTTGAGAGTTTTGACAGGAAATATTTTTGTATAAATGTAGCAGGACTTTGAAGAAAATCATAAATGAGTGAAAATATATTTAAAGTGTATTTTATTCTTTTCTTCAAATAGTATCAAATCAAATACAAAGAGTTTTTGTTCTTTAAAATAGGATTCGTTTATTTCCAGTGTAGTTTGATATCTTTCAGGTCATATGAGGACTCTTTCTGTGCTGATATACATGAGAGGTTTCTTGAAGGGAAGTGAAACAATGTGTGAGTGAGTGACTGGTGGAGCAGAAAAACCATCTGACAGAAACTCCTTAAAGGACTAAATCAACTCTCACACAGTAAAGGTGTCCAAGTGTCTGCTGTTTGATTGACAGCTGTGTGGTCCCTGTCCTCTAATCTGATTGGTGTCTCCTAGGTGACACCGCCCCCACCCTGACGGTGCTGCCCCCCTCCAGTAAGGAGCTGCAGCAGGGGAAGGCCACGCTCATGTGCCTGGCCAACAAGGGCTTCCCCTCAGACTGGAGACTGGCCTGGAAGGTGGACGGCAGCAGCAGCAGCAGCAGCAGCAGCTGGGAGGAGAGCAGCAGCCCCGGGGTGCTGGGGAAGGACGGCCTCTACAGCTGGAGCAGCACCCTGAGGCTCCCTGCAGACCAGTGGAGGAAGGTGGGCTCTGTGACCTGTGAGGCCACCCAGGGCTCCCAGACTCCGCTCTCACAGACACTGAGGAGAGACCAGTGTTCCCAGTCCTGACCTGACTCACTGGGACTCTGATACTGGTTTTCCTCTGCTCCTGCTCTCACTCTGCACTCTCTAACTGTCTCTCTCTTTCATCTGACGTGTTTCAATAAGAAGATTTACCAGCTTGTTGCAGTGTTTCAATATTATTTCAGTGTTTCCACATAATAAAGACGTGTTCATCAAATCAGTTGTTTTCATCTTTATTATTATCAAAGTGTCTAAATAAATGTTCTCTTAATGGTGTCAGTGACTGTATTAAATCCAGAGAAAAACTGAGCTGACAAAAATGTTTCAACTTGTCCGCGATGATTTTACAAAGAATGTTTAAGATCACGTCATGTATAGCCATATATACTGTATATCAAAAGAGTTGATACACTCAGACAAAACTCCTCAGTATTGTTTGATTAGTACAAACCAGTGATGGTCGTAGTATAAGTCCATAATTTGTTGTCACAATCAATATGAACGACTTCACGACTGTAAAACTGTCTTAGGAACAGTCTTAATAAACCTTTGGAACAAACCCATGGTGGGAACATTTCAACAATAAATCATCCAATCATCTCTGATTACTAAAGTGTCTTCATGTTAAGGACTGTAATACTGTGATTGTTTTAGTTGTATCTAAAGAACATGAATTATTCTTTGATTCAAACTTCAAAAGTCTGAGAAATATTTTCTAAATCTGATATAAAAAGCACAACATCATCAGCATAAAGAGAAATAACAGTGTGATCTGCAGTTCTACCCCTTGAACTATTTACATACTGCTTCTGCTGAAGAACCACAAAGACAAATCAAAGATTTGACAAAAGGACACAATTAAAATGTTTGTGATTTACATACTTCATGAATCCTTTTTGGCTTTAATTAAAAAATATGTTTGTTTGCTGGAATACAAAACACAGAAAATGACTAAAATATATTTTAAACATTTGTAATTTATTTCAACAATGAGTCATTTCTATGAAAAATGCAAAGATATAAAATAAATCTATAATATTTACAGTTTTAGTGTTGATGTGTTATCATACTCTGTGGATTTCACTTATCAAAGAATTGAAATCAGACTTTAACAGAGGTTACCTTTGATGTGCAGCAGACTGTTTCAGACCCTGTTTGAATGAAAGTATTCAAAGTAGAACTTTTTAAATACAGTATATTTAGTGTTCAAATGTTCAAAGTGAACTATTATTCATTTTTTTAGTGGAACCTGTTGTTTTAGTTTCAGTGCAGCTGTTGAGTCAGATCAGTTCCTCTCCAGCTGAGGGAGGTTTTTGTACGACGTTGTATCACTCTGTGAACGAGCTGTAACCCTGCTGACAGTAGTAAACTCCTGAATCTTCAGCCTGAACTCCTCTGATGGTCAGAGTGAAGTCAGTGCCAGATCCACTTCCACTAAAACGATCTGAAACTCCAGACTGAAGGTTTGTAGCATAATAAATCAGGAGTTTAGGAGCTTCTCCAGTTTTCTGAAGGTACCAGTGGAGCCAGTTACTAACACTTGAACTGGTTTTACATCTGATGGAGACAGTCTGTCCTGGAACAACAGACTGAGATTCAGGAGACTGAGTCAGGATGATTTGTCCTGATGAACCTGGAAAACATGAAAAAGAGGAGAAGGGTTATTGAGACAAATCCAGCTTGGAGAAAGATGATCAACATCCAAACAGAAGAGTCTCATTTCTTTAACATGGAGAATAGATGGAAGAAGGTAAATGCTGCTTGTTTCACTGTTTCTCCATCATAGCAGAACATCATTGTGGTGAACCTGGTTGCATCCTGAAGCAAAGTTTTCAGAAGAGAGTCTCACCGTGAACAAGGAGCCCCAGGGTGGCCAGCAGTCCAATCAGTGACATCATCATTGTGTTGACGGCGTGTCAGTGGCTCTGAAAGGCCTGGACAGCCACTGATCAACACTGGCCTCTTAACGGCTGGGAGCAGAGAGGCAGGACACATATGCAAACACACAGAGTCAGTGAACTGTAGCTGTCCTCAACATATCATGGTGTTTCCTCCTCACTGCTGACACAGATCACTGTTTCAATAGAGGTCAAAAGTCAGAGGAAAGAACACTGTCACCACAATCAATACACAACAGACGACGAAACTGTTTCACACTACACTTCAAATCATTCAGAATATAATATGAATAAATATAAATGAAATACCTGTTGGTGCACATACAGGTATTTGAAGCTGAAAAGTAAATTTCAAACAAATAAATGCATTTTATAGAAAGTTCATTTCGGATGTTTGACTCAGCAGAATCAACTCACTGAGACAAGCCTTGGTAAAACTGTTCAAGAAATCATATTGAGGAAGGAGAACAAGAAATGATGAATATTTTACATTCATGTGACAGTTTTTCTCCATTGTTTACACACATTTCTTAAAATAAACCAAACTTCATGAACACATTCACATAAATTATACACCAGTTTCGGCAAACTTCAGATTTACCAAATACCAATCAATTATTGGTGAGAAAAGTGTTGATATCAAATTGATAGAACAGTCATCAATGCAGCAAAGACACCTTTCAAAAACTTCAGGCTCTCATCACAATCAAACTTTCATCCTGTATCTGAACACAACCACAAACTAACACACATGATGGTCATTGAACCAAACACACACCTCATGTTAGAAACATATTTAGCAACACATGGTCGAAAGACAACACTGTAATATTTAGAACACAATGTGGGAACTTTGTAGTTGATATTCATTCAAAGTCAACAACATTTCTGTTTTGAAACATCAATCTTGAAGATCGCAGACCTTCCACACTGACTGTAGTCTACTGGAGGTCTACACCTGCAGCCTGTTTATCTATTCATGAGAATACAAGAACCTTTTTATTGAGGCATTCACTGGACCGACACAGATGTTGTCAACTGGTATTGATAGTTTAGGCTGTAGCTAATGGTACAGCATTGTAGCATCACTGTGGTGTTGGTGGGTTGAGAGTTTAGTGATTGACCACTGAGCTAAGAAAGGTGAAGGTCTCACTCGGTCGACATTCATCAGATACTATCAATAGAAATTTTGGCGTCCCACAAGGCTCCATGCTGGGTCCTCTGTTGTTCAGACTTTACATGCTGCAGTTGCTTAAATCAAAAAGTTTTTCTTTTGTTCTCTCTGTTCACAGACAACTGTTATGATTGACTTTTAAGTCTGAAGTGTGAGGTGACATGTGAGACATTTGGTGCACAAACAGTTTGATCAGTGACATGTACTGTATGAACTGTGTCACAGAATACATGATGTTTATGACAGCGTCAGTGTTTCTGCCACACTAAACATTTGTTGCATTGCAGATATGGAGCTTCAGTGTCCTGATGTTTCAATGTGATGTGTTTCATTGATGTTTCATATGTTGTGAATTTGGTTTGTGTCTCTACATGAGTGGAGCTGACTCTGCTGTTGTTGTGATTTTAATGGTCTGATTGGGCTTCTTCACTGGAACTGTTCTCTTCATTTGAGGAAACTTTCAGGTTGTTGAGGTGGACTGTTTGAACTTCAGGAGGAAAACTGGAGGAGACACAATGTGTGTGTGTGTGTGTGTGTGTGTGTGTGTGTGTGTGTGTGTGTGTGTGTTTGTGTGTGTGTGTGTGTGTCCTCAGTGAAGTGTATCAGTCTCTGCAGTTGCTTCCAGCTGCAGCAGTCAGTTCAGTTTCTGTTCAGTCTGACTGAGGGAGGTTTTTGTACGACGCTTTTTCACTGTGTGAACACATACTGACTGTTGATGTAGTGAACACTCTGACAGTAGTAAACTGCTGCATCTTCAGCCTGAAGTCCACTGATGGTCAGAGTGAAGTCAACTCCATTCCCTGCTCCACTTCCACTGAATCTGGAGGAGATTCCAGATAATCTGTCTGATGTTCTGTAGATCAGAAGTTTAGGAGCTTCGCCAGTTTTCTGTTGGTACCAGGACAGGTAGTATTGTGAACCAGAATACTGAGGAACTGTTGGACTGACTTTACAGTCAATAGAAACAGTTTGACCCAGCCGCACTGATTTGGCTCCTGGCTGAGTCACGACAACATTTTGTCCAACAGACCCTGAGGAGAGAGAAGAAACACTGGACATGAGATGGTGAGGTGAAACTCAGCTACACTCCAAATGATTTTCACATGACAGAAAAATGATTTTCCTCACCCTGAGTGAAGCAGAGGAGAGTCCAGATGAGGACGGAGATCAAAGTCATGTTTTTGATGAGGAGGATTTCTGTGGCTTCTGTTGTCATGAAGGACAGCTGTCAGTCATCCAGTGTTCAACTCTCAGGACTATAAACTCTCCCAGAGCACTGGAGCATGGTGCTGCTGATGCAAAGTGGCTCTTTATGGAAATGCTCTGACTGAATATTGATTAAAAATGTGTCCTCGCTCATATCTCTTCTGCCATCACTGCTTAATGCCCCAAGAAACTTTGGACAAGTCAGTGTTGTACTGAGCTCAGCCCAGTCTGGGTTTAAAGCAGCTAAAGTGGATTTAAATAATAAAATATATACAATGTGTTGATCATACTAACATTGTTCTGTTATATGTGATTAGTGTAAAATACTATATTACTTAAAAACTGTCTGATAGATCTCAGCATGTTTCTATTGACGATTAAAAACCCCAAAATTCGCCTTTTTGCAGATGATACAACTTTGTACTCTGAAACTGCCTCACTGACTAAAGCTGTAAAGGATTTCCAGTCATATTCAGGATACTTTAGGTGACGCTGATTTGAACTTATAATAAACTAAGATGGAGTTATTTTCCAGCACATGCTGCCTGATAGGAACAAAAATACTTCCAATGCTGATGGGAAATATTTTGGATCAAACGGTTTAAATTTTCAAAAATAAAGAAACTTGTGTGAGCTGCCTTCCTCCCAGTGATTGATCATGGTGACGTCTTATTGGTGTCTCAGCTGCTACAGGTTAAATGCTGTCTCACATGTTGTCATATATGCTTGTGTTTACATTTATTAGTCTGGGTAATGTTCAAAGATGTGTGGTGAGAGTCTGCAGGCAGCAGGAACAATAAAAGAAGATTCAATAGAGTGACAATGTGATTTTCTGTTTCTACAGTTAGTGACAGATTTGGAGGAAGAACTGCTGTTTGTGTCCTCAGTTAGAAAACTGTTTTTCTAAAAATGGTAAAATATTATGAAGAGTGTGCTCAGTGAAGTGTATCAGTCTCTGCAGTTGCTTCCAGCTGCAGCAGTCAGTTCAGTTTCTGTTCAGTCTGACTGAGGGAGGTTTTTGTACGACGCTTTTTCACTGTGTGAACACATACTGACTGTTGATGTAATGATAACTCTGACAGTAGTAAACTGCTGCATCTTCAGCCTGAAGTCCACTGATGGTCAAAGTGAAGTCAACTCCATTCCCTGCTCCACTTCCACTGAATCTGGACGAGATTCCAGATAATCTGTCGGATGTTCTGTAGATCAGAAGTTTAGGAGCTTCTCCAGTTTTCTGTTGGTACCAGGACAGGTAGTATTGTGAACCAGAGTATTGAGGAACTGTTGGACTGACTTTACAGTCAACAGAAACAGTTTGACCCAGCCGCACTGATTTGGCTCCCGGCTGAGTCACGACAACATTTTGTCCAACAGACCCTGAGGAGAGAGAAGAAACACTGGACATGAGATGGTGAGGTGAAACTCAGCTACACTCCAAATGATTTTCACATGACCGAAAAATGATTTTCCTCACCCTGAGTGAAGCAGAGGAGAGTCCAGATGAGGACGGAGATCAAAGTCATGTTTTTGATGAGGAGGATTTCTGTGGCTTCTGTTGTCATGAAGGACAGCTGTCAGTCATCCAGTGTTCAACTCTCAGGACTATAAACTCTCCCAGAGCACTGGAGCATGGTGCTGCTGATGCAAAGTGGCTCTCTATGGAAATGCTCTGACTGACTCCAACAGGGACTTGGATTACTCTGATCATGCTGTTTCTCAATGGATCAATCCATTGATCAGAGTATTGATTAACAGTCAGTGATCATCTGAATGTGGATTTGGTTTGATGACTGTAGATACATTTTCTTTAAGAACGTCTTCTGTCTTGTTTCATTGAATGTGAGAACAACTTCACTTTGACTTTTAGACAGATGTAAAACTATATCTGTCAAAATGGGACTAATTCTGAACAATTGTGGCACTGTTTGATCAATATAATATGAAATAGTTCATTCTTTTAAAAACAGGAAGTGTTGATGTTGAGTTTGTTGTGTTCAAAGTCAGAGAGCCGTGTCTCTCTACAGTGAGAGGTTTTTGTACGGCGGCTCAATCACTTTGTATCACTGTGGTGGACTTTTGGTGGAGGAACCAGACTGGATGTTGGAAGTAAGTTCAGTTTTTGATGGATTTTATTCATTTGTGAGCAACATTTTCTTTTCCACACGTACATTTTTCTCTACAAGTTGAAATATGTGATTTTACATCTAAACTTCAGTTTTTTTCTCAGTAGTTTTGCGTTAAAAAAGCAAAGTGCAGTTTTGTATTTGAAATTAAATGGTGCATGTAATTACTATAATTACTTGGTGCAGAGGAGAAGTCGTGTATTTAGATTTTTAGATGAAAGCTGAAACTTGTAGTTGAAGTTTTGTCAGACAAAGTCAGAGAGCCGTGTCTCTCTACAGTGAGAGGTTTTTGTACGGCGACTCAATCACTTTGTATCACTGTGGTACACGTTCGGTGGAGGAACCAGACTGGATGTTGGAAGTAAGTTTCTGCTCAAATATTAAATATCGTATCATCAGTTAAGGTTTTCATTTCTGTGTCTGAACATTTGCAGTAACTTTAAATTTCCATCAGACTGATGGAAATCACTTTAAAGACTCAATTGGATTCTTGGTTTCTCCTGTTTAACCTCGGTGTTGAACTCAAAGCAGCTTCACTGAACTTTTCATGACATGTTCCAGTTCATTTGTGAAATGTGAACAGCTTGAACTGTAGCAAAGATTCAAGAACAACACTCGTACTTTACAAATGTTAAATCCAGCCTTTAATTCTCTGTTTGAAACTGTTTGGAAGTTGAGTTCAAAGTGTTTTAAACAGTGAGAGTGAAGATGAAAATGTTCAAAATGCCACCAAATCTCTGATATAATGTCTCCGATGGTCTCTTGACCTCAGTTTGAAATCATTTTGACAGTTTTCTGAGGCTGTTTGGTTTCAAATCTGTCGTATGAACATTGTAAATATGCTGGTCAGTTATTTCTGGCTGATAATGTCCTTTAACAGTGGATCTGATTCACTTTTGTCCTTTTGAGAGTTTTGACAGGAAATATTTTTGTATAAATGTAGCAGGACTTTGAAGAAAATCATAAATGAGTGAAAATATATTTAAAGTGTATTTTATTCTTTTCTTCAAATAGTATCAAATCAAATACAAAGAGTTTTTGTTCTTTAAAATAGGATTCCTTTATTTCCAGTGTAGTTTGATATCTTTCAGGTCATATGAGGACTCTTTCTGTGCTGATATGCATGAGAGGTTTCTTAAAGGGAAGTGAAACAATGTGTGAGTGAGTGACTGGTGGAGCAGAAAAACCATCTGACAGAAACTCCTTAAAGGACTAAATCAACTCTCACACAGTAAAGGTGTCCAAGTGTCTGCTGTTTGATTGACAGCTGTGTGGTCCCTGTCCTCTAATCTGATTGGTGTCTCCTAGGTGACACCGCCCCCACCCTGACGGTGCTGCCCCCCTCCAGTAAGGAGCTGCAGCAGGGGAAGGCCACGCTCATGTGCCTGGCCAACAAGGGCTTCCCCTCAGACTGGAGACTGGCCTGGAAGGTGGACGGCAGCAGCAGCAGCAGCAGCAGCAGCTGGGAGGAGAGCAGCAGCCCCGGGGTGCTGGGGAAGGACGGCCTCTACAGCTGGAGCAGCACCCTGAGGCTCCCTGCAGACCAGTGGAGGAAGGTGGGCTCTGTGACCTGTGAGGCCACCCAGGGCTCCCAGACTCCGCTCTCACAGACACTGAGGAGAGACCAGTGTTCCCAGTCCTGACCTGACTCACTGGGACTCTGATACTGGTTTTCCTCTGCTCCTGCTCTCACTCTGCACTCTCTAACTGTCTCTCTCTTTCATCTGACGTGTTTCAATAAGAAGATTTACCAGCTTGTTGCAGTGTTTCAATATTATTTCAGTGTTTCCACATAATAAAGACGTGTTCATCAAATCAGTTGTTTTCATCTTTATTATTATCAAAGTGTCTAAATAAATGTTCTCTTAATGGTGTCAGTGACTGTATTAAATCCAGAGAAAAACTGAGCTGACAAAAATGTTTCAACTTGTCCGCGATGATTTTACAAAGAATGTTTAAGATCACGTCATGTATAGCCATATATACTGTATATCAAAAGAGTTTATACACTCAGACAAAACTCCTCAGTATTGTTTGATTAGTACAAACCAGTGATGGTCGTAGTATAAGTCCATAATTTGTTGTCACAATCAATATGAACGACTTCACGACTGTAAAACTGTCTTAGGAACAGTCTTAATAAACCTTTGGAACAAACCCATGGTGGGAACATTTCAACAATAAATCATCCAATCATCTCTGATTACTAAAGTGTCTTCATGTTAAGGACTGTAATACTGTGATTGTTTTAGTTGTATCTAAAGAACATGAATTATTCTTTGATTCAAACTTGAAAAGTCTGAGAAATATTTTCTAAATCTGATATAAAAAGCACAACATCATCAGCATAAAGAGAAATAACAGTGTGATCTGCAGTTCTACCCCTTGAACTATTTACATACTGCTTCTGCTGAAGAACCACAAAGACAAATCAAAGATTTGACAAAAGGACACAATTAAAATGTTTGTGATTTACATACTTCATGAATCCTTTTTGGCTTTAATTAAAAAATATGTTTGTTTGCTGGAATACAAAACACAGAAAATGACTAAAATATATTTTAAACATTTGTAATTTATTTCAACAATGAGTCATTTCTATGAAAAATGCAAAGATATAAAATAAATCTATAATATTTACAGTTTTAGTGTTGATGTGTTATCATACTCTGTGGATTTCACTTATCAAAGAATTGAAATCAGACTTTAACAGAGGTTACCTTTGATGTGCAGCAGACTGTTTCAGACCCTGTTTGAATGAAAGTATTCAAAGTAGAACTGTTTAAATACAGTATATTTAGTGTTCAAATGTTCAAAGTGAACTATTATTCATTTTTTTAGTGGAACCTGTTGTTTTAGTTTCAGTGCAGCTGTTGAGTCAGATCAGTTCCTCTCCAGCTGAGGGAGGTTTTTGTACGACGTTGTATCACTGTGTGAACGGTGTGCTGTAACCCTGCTGACAGTAGTAAACTCCTGAATCTTCAGTCTGAACTCCTCTGATGGTCAGAGTGAAGTCAGTGCCAGATCCACTTCCACTAAAACGATCTGAAACTCCAGACTGAAGGGTTGTAGCTCGATAAATCAGGAGTTTAGGAGCTTCTCCAGTTTTCTGAAGGTACCAGTGGAGATAGTTACTAACACTTGTACTGGTCTGACATCTGATGGAGACAGTCTGTCCTGCAACAACAGACTGAGATTCAGACTGAGTCAGGATGATTTGTCCTGATGAACCTGGAAAACATGAAAAAGAGGAGAAGGGTTATTGAGAAAAATCCAGCTTGGAGAAAGTTGATCAACATCCAAACAGAAGAGTCTCATTTCTTTAACATGGAGAATAGATGGAAGAAGGTAAATGCTGCTTGTTTCACTGTTTCTCCATCATAGCAGAACATCATTGTGGTGAACCTGGTTGCATCCTGAAGCAAAGTTTTCAGAAGAGAGTCTCACCGTGAACAAGGAGCCCCAGGGTGGCCAGCAGTCCAATCAGTGACATCATCATTGTGTTGACGGCGTGTCAGTGGCTCTGAAAGGCCTGGACAGCCACTGATCAACACTGGCCTCTTAACGGCTGGGAGCAGAGAGGCAGGACACATATGCAAACACACAGAGTCAGTGAACTGTAGCTGTCCTCAACATATCATGGTGTTTCCTCCTCACTGCTGACACAGATCACTGCTTATCATACTCATGGAGATCAACACAAACTCTGGACGTTACGTTCTCATTATTCTCCTTCTGCCTCTGAGGACTGTCTTGTGTTTGGTCTTCATGTGTATCAGATGAGTTTAGTTACAATATTAGTGAGATCAGACTCTCAAAGACGTCTGTTCATTTCTTCATCTGAAGACATTTAAACACATTTCTGCATGACATAACAAGAGGTGATCGAGGTAGAATTCATCTTCATTGTTTCAAACCTTTATCACTTAAAAAGCTTCAGGTCAAAGACAAAGAAATCTGGTGGATTTCTTCTGAAATGTTCTCAGCAAATCTTTTTCTGTGAGCTAATCAGAGACAAGAAGTGTTTATTAACATTTTCAGTGGAAACTTCATCAGTGCAGGATCTTTGTTTCAACATATAAACCCTGGTTAGACTCCATATCTCTTTAAATATTCTCCTGCTGATGTTGCTGCTTCAGCTCCTTAAATCTACTGATCCTGAAATCTATGTTTGTTCCTGATGATCTCTGTGTCTGTTGGTGATTTCAGGTGAACTGATGGATGAACATGTAGTCCATGTTTTCAGCAGCTCTCATGTCACAAAGACTGTCTGTCAGGTTTAGAAAGAACCTTCTTTCCTGGACATTTAAAAACTTACACTAAAGTTCAAGTACTATCCTTATCAAAACTCCCTATTGTGCCAAAATCTTGGAAACACCGGTGAATGCAGTGAAAGACTTCATTAGTCAGTGTTGTACTGAGCTCAGTCCAGTCTGGGTTTACAGATTCTTGATACTTCAGGATGCATGTGTACTTTAATTAACTAAATCTTTCAGATTCAAGAAGATTTTAAAACATTTCTACAGATCTCAGTGTGTTTCTGCTGGGAAAGTTTGTCATTATGCAGACGATACACTTCTTTACTAAACAGCTTCTGCTTTAACACACACTGTTGGATCTTTAAGAGTCTTTTAAACTTCATTCAGATTACTTAAACTGACTGTAAATGGGATTTGAAGGTTGTTTGTGTTTTCACTTCATGCTGTCAGAGTGGAACCAAAAATATTGAGATGATGGAACATGTTCTGTACAAATTAAGTTTTAAACTTTCAGGAGAAGATCTGTTTGTGTCCCAACCTGTAAATATTGTTTAAAGATCATAACACAGGATTTTCTTTGTGCTTATTTTACTGTGTGTGTGTGTGTGTGTGTGTGTGTGTGTGTGTGTGTGTGTCCTCAGTGAAGTGTATCAGTCTCTGCAGTAGCTTCCAGCTGCAGCAGTCAGTTCAGTTTCTGTTCAGTCTGACTGAGGGAGGTTTTTGTACGACGCTTTTTCACTGTGTGAACACAAGCTGACTGTTGATGTAGTGAACACTCTGACAGTAGTAAACTGCTGCATCTTCAGTCTGAACTCCACTGATGGTCAAAGTGAAGTCAACTCCATTCCCTGCTCCACTTCCACTGAATCTGGACGAGATTCCAGATAATCTGTCTGATGTTAGGTAGATCAGAAGTTTAGGAACTTCTCCAGTTTTCTGTTGGTACCAGGACAGGAAGTATTGTGAACCATAGTAGTGAGCAACTGTTGGACTGACTTTACAGTCAACAGAAACAGTTTGACCCAGCCGCACTGATTTGGCTCCTGGCTGAGTCACGACAACATTTTGTCCAACAGACCCTGAGGAGAGAGAAGAAACACTGGACATGAGATGGTGAGGTGAAACTCAGCTACACTCCAAATGATTTTCACATGACAGAAAAATGATTTTCCTCACCCTGAGTGAAGCAGAGGAGAGTCCAGATGAGGACGGAGATCAAAGTCATGTTTTTGATGAGGAGGATTTCTGTGGCTTCTGTTGTCATGAAGGACAGCTGTCAGTCATCCAGTGTTCAACTCTCAGGACTATAAACTCTCCCAGAGCACTGGAGCATGGTGCTGCTGATGCAAAGTGGCTCTCTATGGAAATGCTCTGACTGACTCCAACAGGGACTTGGATTACTCTGATCATGCTGTTTCTCAATGGATCAATCCATTGATCAGAGTATTGATTAACAGTCAGTGATCATCTGAATGTGGGTTTGGTTTGATGACTGTGGATACATTTTCTTTAAGAACGTCTTCTGTCTTGTTTCATTGAATGCCAGAACAACTTCACTTTGACTTTTAGACAGATGTAAAACTATATCTGTCAAAATGGGACTAATTCTGAACAATTGTGGCACTGTTTGATCAATATAATATGAAATAGTTCATTCTTTTAAAAACAGGAACTGTTGATGTTGAGTTTGTTGTGTTCAAAGTCAGAGAGCCGTGTCTCTCTACAGTGAGAGGTTTTTGTACGGCGACTCAATCACTTTGTATCACTGTGGTTGACTTTTGGTGGAGGAACCAGACTGGATGTTGGAAGTAAGTTCAGTTTTTGATGGATTTTATTCATTTGTGAGCAACATTTTCTTTTCCACACGTACATTTTTCTCTACAGATTGAAATATGTGATTTTACATCTAAACTTCAGTTTTTTTCTCAGTAGTTTTGCGTTAAAAAAGCAAAGTGCAGTTTTGTATTTGAAATTAAATGGTGCATGTAATTACTATAATTACTTGGTGCAGAGGAGAAGTCGTGTATTTAGATTTTTAGATGAAAGCTGAAACTTGTAGTTGAAGTTTTGTCAGACAAAGTCAGAGAGCCGTGTCTCTCTACAGTGAGAGGTTTTTGTACGGCGGCTCAATGAGTTTGTATCACTGTGGTACACGTTCGGTGGAGGAACCAGACTGGATGTTGGAAGTAAGTTTCTGCTCAAATATTAAATATCGTATCATCAGTTAAGGTTTTCATTTCTGTGTCTGAACATTTGCAGTAACTTTAAATTTCCATCAGACTGATGGAAATCACTTTAAAGACTCAACTGGATTCTTGGTTTCTCCTGTTTAACCTCGGTGTTGAACTCAAAGCAGCTTCACTGAACTTTTCATGACATGTTCCAGTTCATTTGTGAAATGTGAACAGCTTGAACTGTAGCAAAGATTCAAGAGCAACACTTGTACTTTACAAATGTTAAATCCAGCCTTTAATTCTCTGTTTGAAACTGTTTGGAAGTTGAGTTCAAAGTGTTTTAAACAGTGAGAATGAAGATGAAAATGTTCAAAATGCCACCAAATCTCTGATATAATGTCTCCGATGGTCTCTTGACCTCAGTTTGAAATCATTTTGACAGTTTTCTGAGGCTGTTTGGTTTCAAATCTGTCGTATGAACATTGTAAATATGCTGGTCAGTTATTTCTGGCTGATAATGTCCTTTAACAGTGGATCTGATTCACTTTTGTCCTTTTGAGAGTTTTGACAGGAAATATTTTTGTATAAATGTAGCAGGACTTTGAAGAAAATCATAAATGAGTGAAAATATATTTAAAGTGTATTTTATTCTTTTCTTCAAATAGTATCAAATCAAATACAAAGAGTTTTTGTTCTTTAAAATAGGATTCCTTTATTTCCAGTGTAGTTTGATATCTTTCAGGTCATATGAGGACTCTTTCTGTGCTGATATGCATGAGAGGTTTCTTAAAGGGAAGTGAAACAATGTGTGAGTGAGTGACTGGTGGAGCAGAAAAACCATCTGACAGAAACTCCTTAAAGGACTAAATCAACTCTCACACAGTAAAGGTGTCCAAGTGTCTGCTGTTTGATTGACAGCTGTGTGGTCCCTGTCCTCTAATCTGATTGGTGTCTCCTAGGTGACACCGCCCCCACCCTGACGGTGCTGCCCCCCTCCAGTAAGGAGCTGCAGCAGGGGAAGGCCACGCTCATGTGCCTGGCCAACAAGGGCTTCCCCTCAGACTGGAGACTGGCCTGGAAGGTGGACGGCAGCAGCAGCAGCAGCAGCAGCAGCTGGGAGGAGAGCAGCAGCCCCGGGGTGCTGGGGAAGGACGGCCTCTACAGCTGGAGCAGCACCCTGATGCTCCCTGCAGACCAGTGGAGGAAGGTGGGCTCTGTGACCTGTGAGGCCACCCAGGGCTCCCAGACTCCGCTCTCAGAGACACTGAGGAGAGACCAGTGTTCCCAGTCCTGACCTGACTCACTGGGACTCTGATACTGGTTTTCCTCTGCTCCTGCTCTCACTCTGCACTCTCTAACTGTCTCTCTCTTTCATCTGACGTGTTTCAATAAGAAGATTTACCAGCTTGTTGCAGTGTTTCAATATTATTTCAGTGTTTCCACATAATAAAGACGTGTTCATCAAATCAGTTGTTTTCATCTTCATTATTATCAAAGTGTCTAAATAAATGTTCTCTTAATGGTGTCAGTGACTGTATTAAATCCAGAGAAAAACTGAGCTGACAAAAATGTTTCAACTTCTCCACGATGATTTTACAAAGAATGTTTAAGATCACGTCATGTATAGCCATATATACTGTATATCAAAAGAGTTTATACACTCAGACAAAACTCCTCAGTATTGTTTGATTAGTACAAACCAGTGATGGTCGTAGTATAAGTCCATAATTTGTTGTCACAATCAATATGAACGACTTCACGACTGTAAAACTGTCTTAGGAACAGTCTTAATAAACCTTTGGAACAAACCCATGGTGGGAACATTTCAACAATAAATCATCCAATCATCTCTGATCACTAAAGTGTCTTCATGTTAAGGACTGTAATACTGTGATTGTTTTAGTTGTATCTAAAGAACATGAATTATTCTTTGATTCAAACTTCAAAAGTCTGAGAAATATTTTCTAAATCTGATATAAAAAGCACAACATCATCAGCATAAAGAGAAATAACAGTGTGATCTGCAGTTCTACCCCTTGAACTATTTACATACTGCTTCTGCTGAAGAACCACAAAGACAAATCAAAGATTTGACAAAAGGACACAATTAAAATGTTTGTGATTTACGTACTTCATGAATCCTTTTTGGCTTTAATTAAAAAATATGTTTGTTTGCTGGAATACAAAACACAGAAAATGACTAAAATATATTTTAAACATTTGTAATTTATTTCAACAAGGAGTCATTTCTATGAAAAATGCAAAGATATAAAATAAATCTATAATATTTACAGTTTTAGTGTTGATGTGTTATCATACTCTGTGGATTTCACTTATCAAAGAATTGAAATCAGACTTTAACAGAGGTTACCTTTGATGTGCAGCAGACTGTTTCAGACCCTGTTTTAATGAAAGTATTCAAAGTAGAACTTTTTAAATACAGTATATTTAGTGTTCAAATGTTCAAAGTGAACTATTATTCATTTTTTTAGTGGAACCTGTTGTTTTAGTTTCAGTGCAGCTGTTGAGTCAGATCAGTTCCTCTCCAGCTGAGGGAGGTTTTTGTACGACGTTGTATCACTGTGTGAACGGTGTGCTGTAACCCTGCTGACAGTAGTAAACTCCTGAATCTTCAGCCTGAACTCCTCTGATGGTCAGAGTGAAGTCAGTGCCAGATCCACTTCCACTGAAACGATCTGAAACTCCAGACTGAAGGTATGTAGCATAATAAATCAGGAGTTTAGGAGCTTCTCCAGTTTTATGGAGGTACCAGTGGAGGTTGCTATTAACACTTGTACTGGTCTGACATCTGATGGAGACAGTCTGTCCTGGAACAACAGACTGAGATTCAGACTGAGTCAGGATGATTTGTCCTGATGAACCTGGAAAACATGAAAAAGAGGAGAAGGGTTATTGAGACAAATACAGCTCGGAGAAAGATGATCAACATCCAAACAGAAGAGTCTCATTTCTTTAACATGGAGAATAGATGGAAGAAGGTAAATGCTGCTTGTTTCACTGTTTCTCCATCATAGCAGAACATCATTGTGGTGAACCTGGTTGCATCCTGAAGCAAAGTTTTCAGAAGAGAGTCTCACCGTGAACAAGGAGCCCCAGGGTGGCCAGCAGTCCAATCAGTGACATCATCATTGTGTTGACGGCGTGTCAGTGGCTCTGAAAGGCCTGGACAGCCACTGATCAACACTGGCCTCTTAACGGCTGGGAGCAGAGAGGCAGGACACATATGCAAACACACAGAGTCAGTGAACTGTAGCTGTCCTCAACATATCATGGTGTTTCCTCCTCACTGCTGACACAGATCACTGTTTCAATAGAGGTCAAAAGTCAGAGGAAAGAACACTGTCACCACAATCAATACACAACAGACGCAAAACTGTTTCACACTACACTTCAAATCATTCTGAATATAATATGAATAAATATAAATCAAATACCTGTTGGTGCACATACAGGTATTTGAAGCTGAAAAGTAAATTTCAAACAAATAAATGCATTTTATAGAAAGTTCATGTCAGATGTTTGACTCAGCAGAATCAACTCACTGAGACAAGCCTTGGTAAAACTGTTCAAGAAATCATATTGAGGAAGGAGAACAAGAAATGATGAATATTTTACATTCATGTGACAGTTTTTCTCCATTGTTTACACACATTTCTTAAAATAAACCAAACTTCATGAACACATTCACATAAATTATACACCAGTTTCAGCAAACTTCAGATTTACCAAATACCAATCAATTATTGGTGAGAAAAGTGTTTATCTGAACACACAACCACAAGCTAACACACACGTACCATGATGGTTATTGAATCAAACACACACCTCATGTTAGAAACATATTTAGCAACACATGGTCGAAAGACAACACTGTAATATTTAGAACACAATGTGGGAACTTTGTAGTTGATATTCATTCAAAGTCAACAACATTTCTGTTTTGAAACATCAATCTTGAAGATCGCAGACCTTCCACACTGACTGTAGTCTACTGGAGGTCTACACCTGCAGCCTGTTTATCTATTCATGAGAATACAAGAACCTTTTTATTGAGGCATTCACTGGACCGACACAGATGTTGTCAACTGGTATTGATAGTTTAGGCTGTAGCTAATGGTACAGCATTGTAGCATCACTGTGGTGTTGGTGGGTTGAGAGTTTAGTGATTGACAGTGTTGGGCAAGTTACTCTAAAAAAGTAACTCGTTACAGTTACTAGTTACTTCTCCCAGAAAGTAACTAAAGTACTTACTGAATTACAAATTATAAAAGTAACTAGTTACTTTGGAAAGTAACTATTGCGTTACTTTCAAGTAATTTTTTAATTGCTCAAATGTGTCAAAGAATTTGGACCCCACCTCCACCCCTCTTTGACGGAACTTAAAATACATGTGCGAGTTCAATTATTTATGATAAATCTGAATATTATAATGAAATGGACACTTCACACAATACATAACAGAAATCCACAGTACACAAATCTAAACTATTTTAACGTTGCTGTGGGAAAGTGAGACTAGCATCCAATAAAATGTCATGTCTATGTTTATAGAGTGGATCGATAAAAATAACACAATAGATGTTTTGGAACTTTTGATATTTATTGCACCTCAACAGGCCACAACTAAGCAAAATTAAATTATGCTTGTTAAGCAATGTACCAAAAAATAAATAATGTATTCACTCTTTGTAGTTAGAAGAAGCAGTACTTTTGGACTATTCCCGCTCACCATTCCTGTTTCTCGTTGACTCACATGAATGTCCTGTGTCGTCTTTGTGTGTCTGATCAGACTAGTCACTAGGCAACGCGGGCTTTCGAATGTGTGTAAGCAAAGCAGCACCCGCCCAACTCCACCTCTGATTGGCTTACCATGGAATTTTACTCAACCTCAGCCAATCGTCATAATTTATGCGATGTCTCGTGCCCCCGCCCTCACCAAGGATTAAGGAGGAACAAGAAAAAATCTTTGCCGCTCGGCTTAGTGATCTAGTTGGTCTGATGAAAAACAGCTGCCTTCAATCAGAGTAACGCGCCGCATTTTCTGGCAGTAACGATAACGGCGTTACAATGATGGGAAGAGTAATCAGATAGATTACTCGTTATTGAAAAAAGTAACGCCGTTACTAACGCCGTTATTTATAACGCCGTTATTCCCATCACTGGTGATTGACCACTGAGCTAAGAAAGGTGAAGGTCTCACTCGGTCAACATTCATCAGATACTATCAATAGAACTTTTGGCGTCCCACAAGGCTCCATGCTGGGTCCTCTGTTGTTCAGACTTTACATGCTGCAGTTGCTTAAATCAAAAAGTTTTTCTTTTGTTCTCTCTGTTCACAGACAACTGTTATGATTGACTTATAAGTCTGAAGTGTGAGGTGACGTGAGACATTTGGTGCACAAACAGTTTGATCAGTGACATGTACTGTATGAACTGTGTCACAGAATACATGATGTTTATGACAGCGTCAGTGTTTCTGCCACACTAAACATTTGTTGCATTGCAGATATGGAGCTTCAGTGTCCTGCTGTTTCAATGTGATGTGTTTCATTGATGTTTCATATGTTGTGAATTTGGTTTGTGTCTCTACATGAGTGGAGCTGACTCTGCTGTTGTTGTGATTTTAATGGTCTGATTGGGCTTCTTCACTGGAACTGTTCTCTTCATTTGAGGAAACTTTCAGGTTGTTGAGGTGGACTGTTTGAACTTCAGGAGGAAAACTGGAGGAGACACAATGTGTGTGTGTGTGTGTGTGTGTGTGTGTGTGTGTGTGTGTGTGTGTGTGTGTGTCCTCAGTGAAGTGTATCAGTCTCTGCAGTTGCTTCCAGCTGCAGCAGTCAGTTCAGTTTCTGTTCAGTCTGACTGAGGGAGGTTTTTGTACGACGCTTTTTCACTGTGTGAACACATCCTGACTGTTGATGTAATGATAACTCTGACAGTAGTAAACTGCTGCATCTTCAGCCTGAAGTCCACTGATGGTCAAAGTGAAGTCAACTCCATTCCCTGCTCCACTTCCACTGAATCTGGAGGAGATTCCAGATAATCTCTCTGATGTTCTGTAGATCAGAAGTTTAGGAGCTTCTCCAGTTTTCTGTTGGTACCAGGACAGGAAGTATTGTGAACCAGAGTATTGAGTAACTGTTGGACTGACTTTACAGTCAACAGAAACAGTTTGACCCAGCTGCACTGATTTGGCTCCTGGCTGAGTCACGACAACATTTTGTCCAACAGACCCTGAGGAGAGAGAAGAAACACTGGACATGAGATGGTGAGGTGAAACTCAGCTACACTCCAAATGATTTTCACATGACAGAAAAATGATTTTCCTCACCCTGAGTGAAGCAGAGGAGAGTCCAGATGAGGACGGAGATCAAAGTCATGTTTTTGATGAGGAGGATTTCTGTGGCTTCTGTTGTCATGAAGGACAGCTGTCAGTCATCCAGTGTTCAGCTCTCAGGACTATAAACTCTCCCAGAGCACTGGAGCATGGTGCTGCTGATGCAAAGTGGCTCTCTATGGAAATGCTCTGACTGACTCCAACAGGGACTTGGATTACTCTGATCATGCTGTTTCTCAATGGATCAATCCATTGATCAGAGTATTGATTAACAGTCAGTGATCATCTGAATGTGGATTTGGTTTGATGACTGTGGATACATTTTCTTTAAGAACGTCTTCTGTCTTGTTTCATTGAATGCCAGAACAACTTCACTTTGACTTTTAGACAGATGTAAAACTATATCTGTCAAAATGGGACTAATTCTGAACAATTGTGGCACTGTTTGATCAATATAATATGAAATAGTTCATTCTTTTAAAAACAGGAAGTGTTGATGTTGAGTTTGTTGTGTTCAAAGTCAGAGAACCGTGTCTCTCTACAGTGAGAGGTTTTTGTACGGCGACTCAATCACTTTGTATCACTGTGGTACACGTTCGGTGGAGGAACCAGACTGGATGTTGGAAGTAAGTTTCTGCTCAAACATTAAATATCGTATCATCAGTTAAGGTTTTCATTTCTGTGTCTGAACATTTGCAGTAACTTTAAATTTCCATCAGACTGATGGAGATCACTTTAAAGACTCAATTGGATTCTTGGTTTCTCCTGTTTAACCTCGGTGTTGAACTCAAAGCAGCTTCACTGAACTTTTCATGACATGTTCCAGTTCATTTGTGAAATGTGAACAGCTTGAACTGTAGCAAAGATTCAAGAGCAACACTTGTACTTTACAAATGTTAAATCCAGCCTTTAATTCTCTGTTTGAAACTGTTTGGAAGTTGAGTTCAAAGTGTTTTAAACAGTGAGAATGAAGATGAAAATGTTCAAAATGCCACCAAATCTCTGATATAATGTCTCCGATGGTCTCTTGACCTCAGTTTGAAATCATTTTGACAGTTTTCTGAGGCTGTTTGGTTTCAAATCTGTCGTATGAACATTGTAAATATGCTGGTCAGTTATTTCTGGCTGATAATGTCCTTTAACAGTGGATCTGATTCACTTTTGTCCTTTTGAGAGTTTTGACAGGAAATATTTTTGTATAAATGTAGCAGGACTTTGAAGAAAATCATAAATGAGTGAAAATATATTTAAAGTGTATTTTATTCTTTTCTTCAAATAGTATCAAATCAAATACAAAGAGTTTTTGTTCTTTAAAATAGGATTCCTTTATTTCCAGTGTAGTTTGATATCTTTCAGGTCATATGAGGACTCTTTCTGTGCTGATATGCATGAGAGGTTTCTTAAAGGGAAGTGAAACAATGTGTGAGTGAGTGACTGGTGGAGCAGAAAAACCATCTGACAGAAACTCCTTAAAGGACTAAATCAACTCTCACACAGTAAAGGTGTCCAAGTGTCTGCTGTTTGATTGACAGCTGTGTGGTCCCTGTCCTCTAATCTGATTGGTGTCTCCTAGGTGACACCGCCCCCACCCTGACGGTGCTGCCCCCCTCCAGTAAGGAGCTGCAGCAGGGGAAGGCCACGCTCATGTGCCTGGCCAACAAGGGCTTCCCCTCAGACTGGAGACTGGCCTGGAAGGTGGACGGCAGCAGCAGCAGCAGCAGCTGGGAGGAGAGCAGCAGCCCCGGGGTGCTGGGGAAGGACGGCCTCTACAGCTGGAGCAGCACCCTGAGGCTCCCTGCAGACCAGTGGAGGAAGGTGGGCTCTGTGACCTGTGAGGCCACCCAGGGCTCCCAGACTCCGCTCTCAGAGACACTGAGGAGAGACCAGTGTTCCCAGTCCTGACCTGACTCACTGGGACTCTGATACTGGTTTTCCTCTGCTCCTGCTCTCACTCTGCACTCTCTAACTGTCTCTCTCTTTCTGATTTTCTGTCTGTCTCTTGCTTCTCTTTCCTTGTTTCTAATGTGTGATGTTGATAATTTCAGTATTTTCAGACAATAAAGATCAATTCATCAATTAAATTCTGTTTCCTTTTCTACTTTTTATCACATTTTATTTGTAAAAACATAAAAACATTCTTAAAATGAATAAACCAGCAGCAGTTTGATTGATATTTCATGGAGTGAACAAAAACAACATGATTTAGAAAAGTAAAGAAAAACAGAGAAATGAGTTTTTCCAAATGAATCCAGATAATTATGCAAATTTATAATCAATAAAACTTGATCAATATTTCTCTCTGGTTATTGTCAAAATGTTTAATTGTTGATTTTTGAAAGAAGTCAGAAAACATCTGCTCCTTCAATCTGATCCCTTCACTGTAATCCTGTTTCAGTTGTCACCACATTGAAATATATTTGTTCACATTTCTCACATATTTTGAATATATATTTCCATCAAGTAATGATTTTGTTGCCTGTATTCAGAGACAGGACTCTTAACCTGATTGTTAAATGTTGAATGCAGGACAGAAGTCTCCAGAATCTCTGAAGTATTTTCAGGATTAGAAATATAAAGTCAGATATCATCAGCATATAGAGATAACCAGCAGCTCGTCACTCTGACAGTCTTTGTGTCAGTCTTGAGGATTTGTTTTCACCCTCGTGTGTCGACGCCTTTACAATCATCCAAAGTGTTTTTAAGAATTTAGATTTGTTTGTGTCTGAATGTTTTTAAAGAGTTTCTTTGATACAATATTTAGCAAAGATGTCCCACGTCAGGGGAATAAACTGATGAAGCAACATGAAACATTCAAAGTGTAATATCATGTGTATGACAATGTGTCATATGAATCTGATCTAATGTTGAATAAATGACATCCATTCACACTGTGCTGGTCTGAGAACAGTGTCACTAAATACAAACAGTATCTTTGAACAGAAAATACTGAAATGATTTCAGACAAACGTTTAGAAATTTACAGTTTAAAGTGAGTTTTTTTCTTTTGAACATTCTCAGCATTTGTCATTTGGCTTCATAATAATAATAATAATAATAATAATAAATTTAATTTCTAATGCACTTTTCATCAGCAAGATCTCAAAGTGCTACAACGTTAAAAGAAGTTAAAAACAAGGTAAAGGAAATTAAAAACATACTCAATAAAAACAATAAGACAAGGTTAAAAATCAGTTCGTGATTAACATTCATAGGCCTTTCTGAATAAGAAAGTTTTCAGGCCTGTTTTAAAAGAGTCTAGTCTCTGAATGGCCCTCAGCTGAGTAGGGAGGCTGTTCCAGAGGCGTGGTGCGGCCGAGCAGAAGGCTCGGTCTCCCATGGTGGAGAGCCTGGTACTGGGGACTTGGAGGAGCAGGGTGTTTGTGGATCTGAGGGTGCGGGTGGTGGATTGTAGGGTGATGAGTTCTTGGAGGTATGTAGATGCATGTCCATGAATTTTGTAGTTGATCCGGGATGAGACAGGGAGCCAGTGCAGTGATTGAAGGATGGGGGTGATGTGCTCGTGTTTACGGGCTTTCATCAGGACCCTGGCAGCGCTGTTTTGGATGTATTGCAGCTTCTGGATGGTTTTGCCAGGTATCCCGATGAAGAGCCCGTTACAGTAGTCCAGCCTTGAGGAAATGAAGGGATGGACCAGTTGTTCTGCTGCTGGGAGGGATATAGTGGGACGGAGTCTTGAAATATTGCGGAGATGGTGGAATGAGGTTTTGCACAGATGTTTTATGTGGTCGTTGAAGGTCAGGTGGGGGTCAAACCGAACACCCAGGTTTGTTGCTGAGGCGGAGAGAGGAATGATCTGTCCGTCGAAGGTAAGTTGGGATATGGGTGAGGAGTGAACCTGATGAGGGGTACCAATGAGGAGTGCTTCCGTTTTATTGCTGTTCAGCTGGAGGGAGTTACCGTTCATCCATGCCTTCATTTCCTCAAGGCAGGAGGTAAGGGATGACAGGGCTATGGAGGGGTTTGGGGCGGTTTTGATATATAGTTGTGTGTCATCAGCATAACAGTGGAAGGAGAGTCCGTGTTTGCTGATGACTTGACCGAGGGGAAGCATGTAGATGGTGAAGAGGATTTGGGCAAGGACTGACCCCTGGGGAACGCCACAGGTGACACGAAGCAGCCTGGACTCACATCCTCCGAGTGAGACATGTTCAGTCTTAAACCACTGCAGTGCTTGGTCTGTCAGTTGAATGATGTTATAGGGACGCTCGAGGAGGATGGTGCGGTCCACGGTGTCGAAAGCTGCTGTCAGGTCCAGGAGGATGAGGAGTGATGGTGACCCTGAGTCAGCAGTCATCAGAAGGTCGTTTGTCACCCTGAGCAGAGCTGTCTCGGTGCTGTGGGCTGAACGAAAGCCTGACTGAAATTTTTCAAACAGGTTGTTATGTGCGAGGTAGTCCTGAAGCTGTATGGCAACTGTTTTCTCAAGTACCTTGGATAGAAAGGGGAGGTTTGAAATAGGCCTGTAGTTTGCGAGGTTGTCCGGGTCCAGGGAGGGTTTCTTCAGGAGGGGACGAATGACAGCAGCTCTGAGGGCAGGTGGAACATGGGCGGTTTGAAGTGAAAGGTTAACAGCCTGAGTGATGATTGGGCTGAGGATAGAGATGTATGATTTAAGCAGAGTAGTTGGGAAGGGGTCTAAGCAGCAGGTGGTCGGCTTCATTCCTCTGATGATTTTCTCAATGTAACTCTGCTGGACCTCAGAGAAGCAAGGGAGGGATAGTAGACTCCCCACAAGGTGGGTCGGAGCAGGGGGAGAGGGAGAGGAGGAGCCGGGCAATATAGAGCGGATGTTGTTGACTTTAGATCTAAAAAAGTCGATGAAGCTATTGCATCGCTCAACTGTAGCTTCAGTCAGTGAGGGTGTTTCTGGCTTCAGGAGGTGATTTATTGTGGAGAAGAGCTTCTTGGAATTTCCAGTGTTCCTATTGATGAGGTTGGAGTTGAATGTCGACCGAGCATCTTTTAGGGCCTGGCAATAGACTTGTTGATGTTCACGGAAGGCCAGTTTGTGGACGGTAAGCCCAGTGTGTCTGAGCTGACATTCCAGTGCACGGCCAGCTGTTTTAATTTTCCGTAGTTCCAGTGTGTACCAGGGAGCAGAGCGTTCAAACGCGACTTCACGTGTCTTAGCAGGAGCATGAGAGTCGAGAACACTGCTCAGAGAAGTGTTGTAGTGCTCCACTAGCTCATCCACAGTTTCAGAGGCTGGGCAGGTGATATGCTGGAGGTCTGCGGCCAGGTCCACTGAAACAATCCGTTTCAAATTCCTAAAGGTTATCTGGCGCTTGGGTCTGGAAGGAGGCAGCAGAGATGTCAAAGACATTGAGACTACCTTGTGGTCAGACACCCAGAGATCGTAGACCTCGAGATTCTTGATAGAGGCTGAGTTGGTGATGGCCAGATCCAAGGTGTGACCTTTGTTGTGGGTGGGAGCCTCGACATGTTGCTGCAGACCAAGACAATCCAGCAGGCTCAGAAACTCTACTGCCAGTAGAGTTCTGATATCATCACTGATATCAGTATCACATCCTAGAAATAATATTTGAATTACAATGGAAACTTCTTTCATTGTGAACTGTGAGTTTGCTGTTTACAAAGTCACCTATTCTGTGTGTTTCAATCTGTAACAACTTTAAAATTGACTCACAAAATGTTTCTGTCAAAAAGAAATGATTATTTCAATTTTACTCATCTGTACGTTTAAAAGTACATCTTTCCTCTGCGAGTTTGAAAACAGTAAATATTCATTATTAATAAATAAATATGTGATAAATAAATGAAATAAATACATTATTTCAGCAGCAGAATATGTTGCTGTCAAACCTGTTGTTTTAGTTTCAGTGCAGCTATTGAGTCAGATCAGTTCCTCTCCAGCTGAGGGAGGTTTTTGTACGACGTTGTATCACTGTGTGAACGGGAAGCTGCTACTCTGCTGACAGTAGTAAACTCCTGAATCTTCAGCCTGAACTCCTCTGATGGTCAGAGTGAAGTCAGTCCCAGATCGACTTCCACTAAAACGATCTGAAACTCCAGACTGAAGGTATGTAGCTAAATAAATCAGGAGTTTAGGAGCTTCTCCAGTTTTCTGAAGGTACCAGTGGAGACTGCTACCAACACTTGTACTGGTCTGACATCTGATGGAGACAGTCTGTCCTGGAACAACAGACTTAGATTCAGGAGACTGAGTCAGGATGATTTGTCCTGATGAACCTGGAAAACATGAAAAAGAGGAGAAGGGTTATTGAGACAAATCCAGCTTGGAGAAAGATGATCAACATCCAAACAGAAGAGTCTCATTTCTTTAACATGGAGAATAGATGGAAGAAGGTAAATGCTGCTTGTTTCACTGTTTCTCCATCATAGCAGAACATCATTGTGGTGAACCTGGTTGCATCCTGAAGCAAAGTTTTCAGAAGAGAGTCTCACCGTGAACAAGGAGCCCCAGGGTGGCCAGCATTCCAATCAGTGACATCATCATTGTGTTGACGGCGTGTCAGTGGCTCTGAAAGGCCTGGACAGCCACTGATCAACACTGGCCTCTTAACGGCTGGGAGCAGAGAGGCAGGACACATATGCAAACACACAGAGTCAGTGAACTGTAGCTGTCCTCAACATATCATGGTGTTTCCTCCTCACTGCTGACACAGCTCACTGCTTATCATACTCATGGAGATCAACACAAACTGTAAATGAATGAAGCATGAAATCAGCATTAGGTCAATAAATACAACACACACCACCTCAACAGGCGTAGACACCTGTCACACACTACATTAGGAATCATACAGTGTTTGAAGTTCAGGTGCAAATATGCTGTCTACATATCAGAAAGTTAATTTCATCATTTTTACTCTCCACAGCACTGAACCAACCAGTAAATATGAACATCTACATACTGCAGAGATATGTTGCTCTCTGTGTCACAGTGTCAAACTGGTTCAGTTCTTATCTGTCAGGCAGACATGATGTAGTCTCACTTGGTCAACATTCATCAGCTACTAATGTATCAATTATAATTTTGGCGTCCCACAGGGCTCCATGCTGGGTCCTCTGTTGTTCACACTTTACATGCTGTGGTTGCTTAGTCAGTGGTAATGTGAGGTTTGATTCCTGTCATCCTCCTCTCCATCCCCTGGAAGCAGAGGCAGATGCAGAGGGGTTGTTCAGGTAAATATGTAAGTCTAGTCTGCTCGACTCGTTGAACGTTTATCTGACTGAGGTCTGTGTAAAATACAATCTATGGTCCTGACCACTGCTCTGAAATATCATCAGCATAAAGCCCCGATCAGACAGAGTGCTTCTTAACAGTCTGGGGCGGCTTTTATTAATCACTTTCAATGAGTGTGACGCGTTTTGCTTGCTGGTTTTGCTTTGCTGAGCACATTGCTTTCTTCCACGCTATTTGCCTCGGACTTTTACGGGAGCATTTTGAATGCTCAAGTTGAAAAACCTGACATGGATTTTTCCCCCCTCCTTGAACTGCCACCTTATCGTGGTGGAGGGGTTTGTGTGCTCGTATGATCCTAGGAGCTATGTTGTCGGGGGCATTATGCTCCTGGTAGGGTCTCCCAAGGCAAACAGGTCCTAGGTGATGGGCCAGACCAAGAGCAGTTCACTAACCCTCTATGAAGTACAAAAGAACAAGGACCGTGACGTCGCCCGGTATGGCGCAGCCGGGGCCCCACCCTGGAGCCAGGCCCGGGGTTGGGGCTCGTATGCGAGCGCCTGGTGGCCGGGCCTTTGCCCGCGGGGCCCGGCCGGGCTCAGCCCGAAGCGGTGACATGGGCCCGACCTCCTGTGGGCTCACCCCCCACAGAGGTGGCCATAGGGGGTTGGTGCAGAGTGGATCGGGTGGCAGTCGAAGGCGGGGGCCCCGACGGCCTGATCCCCGGACACAGCAGTTGGCTGTTGGGACGTGGAACGTCACCTCACTGGGGGGGAAAGAGCCTGAACTTGTGCGGGAGGTTGAGAGGTACCGGCTAGAGATAGTCGGGCTCACCTCCACGCACAGCTTGGGCTCCGGAACCCAGCTCCTCGAGAGGGGCTGGACTCTTCACTTCTCTGGAGTTGCCCATGGTGATCGGCGGCGAGCTGGTGTGGGCTTGCTCATAGCTCCCCAGCTTAGCCGCCATGTGTTAGAGTTCACCCCGGTGAACGAGAGGGTCGCCTCTCTGCGCCTTCGGGTCGGGGAGAGGGCTCTTGCTGTTGTTTGCGCCTACGGGCGGAATAGCAGTACGGAGTATCCGGCCTTCCTGGAGTCCCTGGGGGGGGGTTCTGAGAGGGGCCCCGACTGGGGACTCCGTTGTTCTGCTGGGGGACTTTAACGCTCATGTGGGCAATGACAGTGATACCTGGAGGGGCGTGATTGGGAGGAACGGCCTCCCAGATCTGAACCCGAGCGGTGCCCTGTTGTTGGACTTCTGTGCTAGTCACGGTTTGTCTATAACGAACACCATGTTCGAGCATAGGGGTGTCCATAAGTGCACGTGGCACCAGGACACCTTAGGCCGGAGGTCGATGATCGACTTTGTTGTCGTTTCATCTGATCTCCGGCCCTATGTTTTGGACACTCGGGTGAAGAGAGGGGCTGAGCTGTCAACTGATCACCACCTGGTGGTGAGTTGGATCCGCTGGCAGAGGAGGAGGCTGGACAGACCTGGCAGACCCAAACTTACTGTGAGGGTCTGCTGGAAACGCCTGGCCGAGCACTCTGTCAGGGAGGTCTTTAACTCCCACCTCCGGGAGAGCTTCTCCCAGATTCCGAGGGAGGCGAGGGACATTGAGTCTGAGTGGACCATGTTCTCTGCCTCCATTGTCAACGCGGCTGTTAGGAGCTGTGGCCGCAAGGTCTCTGGTGCCTGTCGTGGCGGCAACCCCCGAACCCGGTGGTGGACACCGGAAGTAAGGGCTGCTGTCAAGCTGAAGAAGGAGTCCTATCGGACCAAGTTGGCCTGTAGGACTCCTGAGGCAACTGACGGGTATCGGCAGGCCAGGCGTGCTGCAGCTCGGGCAGTTGCGGAGGCAAAAACTCGGAGCTGGGAGGAGTTCGGGGAGGCCATGGAGGAGGACTACCGGTCGGCCCCGAAGAAATTCTGGCAAACCGTCCGGCGCCTCAGGAGGGGGAAGCAGTACTCTGCCAACACTGTTTACAGTGCGGGTGGGGAGCTGTTGACCTCGACTGGGGATATCGTCGGGCGGTGGAAGGAATACTTTGGGGATCTTCTCAATCCCACCGTCACGTCTTCCATTAGGGAAGCGGAGGCAGAAGACTCGAGGTGGACTCGTCCATTACCCAAGCCGAAGTCACTGAGGTGGTTTGCAAGCTCCTCTGTGGCAAGGCACCGGGGGTGGATGAGATCCGCCCTGAGTATCTTAAGTCTCTGGATGTTGTGGGGCTGTCTTGGCTGACACGCCTCTGCAACATTGCGTGGCGGTTGGGGACGGTGCCTTTTGAGTGGCAGAGCGGGGTGGTGGTCCCTCTTTTTAAAAAGGGGGACCGGAGAGTGTGCGCCAACTACAGGGGGATCACACTTCCCAGCCTCCCCGGGAAGGTTTACGCCAGGGTACTGGAGAGGAGAATTCGGCCGATAGTCGAACCTCGGATTCAGGAGGAACAATGCGGTTTTCGTACTGGTCGGGGAACACTGGACCAGCTCTATACCCTTCATAGGGTGCTCGAGGGTGCATGGGACTTCGCCCAACCAGTCCACATGTGTTTTGTGGATCTGGAGAAGGCATTCGACTGTGTCCCTCGTGGTTTCCTGTGGGGGGTGCTTCAGGAGTCTGGGGTCCGGGGCCCTTTGCTAAGGGCTGTCCGGTCCCTGTATGAACGGAGCAGGAGTCTGGTTCGCATTGCCGGCAGTAAGTCAGACCAGTTCCCAGTGCGTGTTGGACTCTGGCAGGGCTGCCCTTTGTCACCGGTTCTGTTTATAATTTTTATGGACAGAATTTCTAGGCGCAGCCAAGGGCCGGAGGGGGTTCTGTTTGGGAACCACAGGATCTCATCTCTGCTTTTTGCAGATGATGTTGTCCTGTTGGCTTCTTCAGGCCAGGACCTACAGCATGCTCTGGGGCGGTTTGCAGCCGAGTGTGAAGCGGCTGGGATGAGAATCAGCACCTCCAAGTCCGAGGCCATGGTTCTCGACCGGAAAAGGGTGGCTTGCCCTCTCCGGGTTGGTGGAGTTGTCCTGCCTCAAGTGGAGGAGTTTAAGTATCTCGGGATCTTGTTCACGAGTGAGGGAAGGATGGAGCGTGAGATTGACAGGCGGATCGGTGCGGCTTCCGCAGTGATGCGGTCGCTGTACCGGTCCGTCGTGGTGAAGAGGGAGCTGAGCCGAAAGGCAAAGCTCTCGATTTACCGGTCAATCTACGTTCCAACTCTCACCTATGGTCATGAGCTTTGGGTAATGACCGAAAGAACAAGGTCGCGGATACAAGCGGCCGAAATGAGTTTCCTCCGCAGGGTGGCTGGGCGCTCCCTTAGAGATAGGGTGAGAAGCTCAGTTACTCGGGAGGAGCTCGGAGTAGAGCCACTGCTCCTTCACATCGAGAGGAGTCAGTTGAGGTGGCTCGGGCATCTGTTCCGGATGCCTCCTGGACGCCTCCCTAGGGAGGTGTTCCAGGCATGTCCCCCCGGGAGGAGGCCCCGGGGAAGACCCAGGACACGCTGGAGGGACTATGTCTCTCGGCTGGCCTGGGAACGCCTCGGTGTCCCTCCCGAGGAGCTGGCCGAGGTGTCTGGGGAGAGGGAAGTTTGGGCTTCCCTGCTTAGGCTGCTGCCCCCGCGACCCGGCAACGGATAAGCGGGAGAAAATGGATGGATGGATTTTTCCCTTTGTCCAATCAGATGAAATTAAAAAAATAAACAATGTTTACAGCTGCTTGGAAACAACAGTCATGGAGGACAAACTATGTCATGGCTGTTGCTGGATACCTGGAGCTGTATGATTTTAATACAATGCAAGACTTCAGATTACTGTGAAGTTACTTCATTTATACTGTACTAATAGTAAAGTGGTAGCATACATTTCATGGTTTGTGTCAAGCTGACATCAGCTAACTTTCAATAATTCTCGGTGCAAGACTGAAGGCAAATCTAAATTCAAAATGTAGCATTGATGTGAAAACAAACATAGTGTATCACAAATAAATGTTCGTTGACTGCTGAACAATGGACTCCCTGAAGTGGTTATATCTGTGATGTGCGACTTCGCAGGTTGTCAGATTGTCAAACTGTCCTCGGCTCATCCTCCAAAAAGCCTTGAACCAGGTGAAGCTCCTGGACCAGTTGGTGGAGGTTTTTGTACGACGCTTTTCACTGTGTGAACACATACTGACTGTTGATGTAATGATAACTCTGACAGTAGTAAACTGCTGCATCTTCAGCCTGAAGTCCACTGATGGTCAAAGTGAAGTCAACTCCATTCCCTGCTCCACTTCCACTGAATCTGGAGGAGATTCCAGAAAATCTCTCTGACGTTCCCCATATCAGAGATTTAGGAGCTTCTCCAGTTTTCTGTTGGTACCAGGACAGGAAGTATTGTGAACCAGAGTATTGACGAACTGTTGGACTGACTTTACAGTCAACAGAAACAGTTTGACCCAGCCGCACTGATTTGGCTCCTGGCTGAGTCACGACAACATTTTGTCCAACAGACCCTGAGGAGAGAGAAGAAACACTGGACATGAGATGGTGAGGTGAAACTCAGCTACACTCCAAATGATTTTCACATGACAGAAAAATGATTTTCCTCACCCTGAGTGAAGCAGAGGAGAGTCCAGATGAGGACGGAGATCAAAGTCATGTTTTTGATGAGGAGGATTTCTGTGGCTTCTGTTGTCATGAAGGACAGCTGTCAGTCATCCAGTGTTCAACTCTCAGGACTATAAACTCTCCCAGAGCACTGGAGCATGGTGCTGCTGATGCAAAGTGGCTCTCTATGGAAATGCTCTGACTGAATATTGATTAAAAATGTGTCCTTGCTCATATTTTGTCTTCATATCCATCAATGAAGGTTTGCCTACAAATGTCTATGATTTATTTTAAATTAAATTTAAGGCTGTGGTTTCCATTTTAACCACAAAGTTAACAACAAACAGGAAACATAATGATTCATTGAGCAAATTTGTGGGACTCTTATGTAGCGAGTCTCCATGTTAACCAGCTGTGTTTAACAAATAGAGACTGATTTTGAAGAGTGTTTAGATTTTAAAGTCAGGGAGCCTACCTTTAAAACACCTCTCTTATTACAAATACTCTTCCTCAGATTTACAAATAAAGAGTAATAATCATCACATTTGAAATCTCTTCTGCCATCACTGCTTAATGCCCCAAGAAACTCTGGACAAGTCAGTGTTGTACTGAGCTCAGCCCAGTCTGGGTTTAAAGCAGCTAAAGTGGACTTAAATAATAAACTATATACAATGTGTTGATCATACTAACATTGTTCTGTTATATGTGATTAGTGTAAAATACTATATTACTTAAAAACTGTCTGATAGATCTCAGCATGTTTCTATTGACGATTAAAAACCCCAAAATTTGCCTTTTTGCAGATGATACAACTTTGTACTCTGAAACTGCCTCACTGACTAAAGCTGTAAAGGATTTCCAGTCATATTCAGGATACTTTAGGTGACGCTGATTTGAACTTATAATAAACTAAGATGGAGTTAAGAATTAAGATTTCCCAGACTAAAAGTAGCAAAAATACAATTTCCTAGTTCGAAGGGTGGTCTAGATCTTCCCAACATCAGATGGTATCAGCTGGCATCCCATTTAAGATTTATAGCAGAATGGGTAAAGGAGGATCCTACCTCTGATTTGCTGATTATAGAAAAGTCACAGACCTCAGGCTCCCTGTTAGGCCTCTTGGCCTTCAAGGACTTAAAGTCAGCCAGGAGCCATTGTAAAATCAACCCTATAATCTGTAATACTTTAAAAGCATGGTTTATTACACAAAAACTTGAAGGGAGGTCTGGACTAACGTCTCCATTGATTCCAATTCAGGGCAATCCTAACTTCTCACCAGGCATGGTGGATGGTGGTTATAGCACTTGGACATCTCGAGGGATAAAGAGGATGCGTGATTTGTTTCAGGGTGCATCCATGCTATCATTTGCACAACTTCGAGAAAAGTATAATCTCCCCAGGCATGACTTTTTCAAATACCTGCAGATTGGAGACTTCATAAACAGGGGGACTACTCTCAATAGTGATGCCACTACATCTGCAGTTGAACAATTACTCCTCCTTGGCCCAGCTAAGAAATCCATTACTCGCTTTTACAATGTCTTAAGCCAGACTGATGTGATAAATGTACAGGATGTTATGCAGATGTGGCAAGATGAACTTGGTATAGATATTGATGGGGATAAATGGACTAAGATATGGACTCAAACAAAGAAAATATCTGTGTGTAACCATGCCAGATTGCTGCAATTTAGGATTGTGCACCGTTTACAAATCTCCCCTAACAAAAGACATAAAATGAACTCTCAACTCTCACCTGTATGTTTAAAATGTAAAATCTCAGTGGGCACCTATACTCACTGTATCTGGTCTTGTCCTAAAATTCAAGCGTATTGGATGGATGTTCTGCAAGATCTTGAAAATATATTTGGTGTTGTGTTGCACATGGACCCTCTTTCTTTAATCCTGGGTTACCCCAGTCAAGATACTATTTTGGATGCTAACTCTACCAGATTGTATAATATCCTCACATATGCAGCAAGGAAGAACATCTTTTTGTCTTGGATAAGTGACAAACCCCCCACTAAATCAAACTGGCATAAGATAATTCTGGAATGTTTTCCCCTTGAGTACCTGACCTGTCTGCTTCACTCTACAGTTTATGAACATTTGGACTTTTCCGGCTCCCCACCCCTGGCCTAGACCAATGTTGTACTGAGTGTTGTTGTCTTATTGTTGTTGTTATGTTAATATATAAAAAGCTCAATAAACACATTTGAGAAAGAAAAAAGAATTTAGATTTGTTTGTGTCTGAATGTTTTTAAAGAGTTTCTTTGATACAATATTTAGCAAAGATGTCCCACGTCAGGGGAATAAACTGATGAAGCAACATGAAATATTCAAAGTGTAATATCATGTGTATGACAATGTGTCATATGAATCTGATCTAATGTTGAATAAATGACATCCATTCACACTGTGCTGGTCTGAGAACAGTGTCACTAAATACAAACAGTATCTCTGAACAGAAAATACTGAAATGATTTCAGACAAACGTTTAGAAATTTACAGTTTAAAGTGATTTTTTTTCTTTTGAACATTCTCAGCATTTGTCATTTGGCTTCATCACTGATATCAGGATCACATTCTAGAAATAATATTTGAATTACAATGGAAACTTCTTTCATTGTGAACTGTGAGTTTGCTGTTTACAAAGTCACCTATTCTGTGTGTTTCAATCTGTAACAACTTTAAAACTGACTCACAAAATGTTTCTGTCAAAAAGAAATGATTATTTCAATTTTACTCATCTGTACGTTTAAAATTACATCTTTCCTCTGCGAGTTTGAAAACAGTAAATATTCATTATTAATAAATAAATATGTGATAAATAAATGAAATAAATACATTATTTCAGCAGCAGAATATGTTGCTGTCAAACCTGTTGTTTTAGTTTCAGTGCAGCTGTTGAGTCAGATCAGTTCCTCTCCAGCTGAGGGAGGTTTTTGTACGACGTCGTATCACTGTGTGAACGGTGTGCTCCAACCCTGCTGACAGTAGTAAACTCCTGAATCTTCAGCCTGAACTCCTCTGATGGTCAGAGTGAAGTCAGTGCCAGATCCACTTCCACTAAAACGATTTGAAACTCCAGTCTGAAGGGTTGTAGCTGAATAAATCAGGAGTTTAGGAGCTTCTCCAGTTTTCTGAAGGTACCAGTTGAGGTAGCTACTAACACTTGTACTGGTCTGACATCTGATGGAGACAGTCTGTCCTGGAACAACAGACTGAGATTCAGACTGAGTCAGGATGATTTGTCCTGATGAACCTGGAAAACATGAAAAAGAGGAGAAGGGTTATTGAGACAAATCCAGCTTGGAGAAAGATGATCAACATCCAAACAGAAGAGTCTCATTTCTTTAACATGGAGAATAGATGGAAGAAGGTAAATGCTGCTTGTTTCACTGTTTCTCCATCATAGCAGAACATCATTGTGGTGAACCTGGTTGCATCCTGAAGCAAAGTTTTCAGAAGAGAGTCTCACCGTGAACAAGGAGCCCCAGGGTGGCCAGCAGTCCAATCAGTGACATCATCATTGTGTTGACGGCGTGTCAGTGGCTCTGAAAGGCCTGGACAGCCACTGATCAACACTGGCCTCTTAACGGCTGGGAGCAGAGAGGCAGGACACATATGCAAACACACAGAGTCAGTGAACTGTAGCTGTCCTCAACATATCATGGTGTTTCCTCCTCACTGCTGACACAGATCACTGTTTATCATACTCATGGAGATCAACACAAACTCTGGACGTTACGTTCTCATTATTCTCCTTCTGCCTCTGAGGATTGTCTTGTGTTTGGTCTTCATGTGTATCAGATGAGTTTAGTTACAATATTAGTGAGATCAGACTCTCGAAGACGTCTCTTCATTTCTTCATCTGAAGACATTTAAACACATTTCTGCATGACATAACAAGAGGTGATCGAGGTAGAATTCATCTTCATTGTTTCAAACCTTTATCACTTAAAAAGCTTCAGGTCAAAGACAAAGAAATCTGGTGGATTTCTTCTGAAATGTTCTCAGCAAATCTTTTTCTGTGAGCTAATCAGAGACAAGAAGTGTTTATTAACATTTTCAGTGGAAACTTCATCAGTGCAGGATCTTTGTTTCAACATATAAACCCTGGTTAGACTCCATATCTCTTTAAATATTCTCCTGCTGATGTTGCTGCTTCAGCTCCTTAAATCTACTGATCCTGAAATCTATGTTTGTTCCTGATGATCTCTGTGTCTGTTGGTGATTTCAGGTGAACTGATGGATGAACATGTAGTCCATGTTTTCAGCAGCTCTCATGTCACAAAGACTGTCTGTCAGGTTTAGAAAGATCCTTCTTCCCTGGACATTTAAAAACTTACAGTAAAGTTCAAGTACTATCCTTATCAAAACTCCCTATTGTGCCAAAATCTTGGAAACACCGGTGAATGCAGTGAAAGACTTCATTAGTCAGTGTTGTACTGAGCTCAGTCCAGTCTGGGTTTACAGATTCTTGATACTTCAGGATGCATGTGTACTTTAATTAACTAAATCTTTCAGATTTAAGAAGATTTTAAAACATTTCTACAGATCTCAGTGTGTTTCTGCTGGGAAAGTTCATCATTATGCAGACGATACACTTCTTTACTAAACAGCTTCTGCTTTAACACACACTGTTGGATCTTTAAGGGTCTTTTCAGTAACAAGGACCACACCAATATAGATTTAAGTTTAGACAGGTTTACTGCAAGTGATGGTAAGAATGCGCCGAGATGATGAATTGTAGGAGAGAAGAAGGTATGAAGGGATGAGGGTCTAAGGTATAAAGCAGTGAGGGTCTGAGGTATGAAGCGGTGAGGGTCAAAAGTATAAAGTGGTGAGGGTCCACCAGAAGACAGGAGGAAACTGTCTGTCTTGGATGTGGACGGGATCTTCCCATCGAGCTGCTTGGTGGTGAAGGCCCGGTGATGTTGGAGCCGTCTGACGGAGATGGCTGCGAACGTCGGGGGACACAAACGGCTGAATGTGGCCGTGGTGGCTGCCTGGCAGGGATCACGGGGAGTCGGGAGTACGCGGAGACTAAGGGAGACTGAGAATTTGGTCCAGCATGTCGCTGTCTGAAGACTTGAGGACAGCGCTTGATCCATGGTTTGGATGTAAGATCTCGGTTGTCGCTGTCGTGGTTCGTGTGAAAACAGCGTCGAAGAGGGCGTGAACGTATAACGTGTGTTTAAATACATGTGAAACAGAAATGTGATGAGTTCAAGGCGTGGTCCTTGTTCCTGAAACTAGTCATAAAACTTCATTTAAACTTCATTCAGATTACTTAAACTGACTGTAAATGGGATTTGAAGGTTGTTTGTGTTTTCACTTCATGCTGTCAGAGTGGAACCAAAAATATTGAGATGATAGAACATGTTCTGTACAAATTAAGTTTTAAACTTTCAGGAGAAGATCTGTTTGTGTCCCAACCTGTCAATATTGTTTAAAGGTCATAACATCATTCTTTGTGCTTATTTTACTGTGTGTGTGTGTGTGTGTGTGTGTGTGTGTGTGTGTGTGTGTGTGTGTGTCCTCAGTGAAGTGTATCAGTCTCTGCAGTCGCTTCCAGCTGCAGCAGTCAGTTCAGTTTCTGTTCAGTCTTACTGAGGGAGGTTTTTGTACGACGCTTTTTCACTGTGTGAACACCCACAGACTGTTGATGTTGTGTTCACTCTGACAGTAGTAAACTGCTGCATCTTCAGCCTGAAGTCCACTGATGGTCAAAGTGAAGTCAGACTTTGATCCACTGCCTGAAAAACGAGCTGGAATCCCTGATGGTCGCTCATTGACCCTGTAAAGTAGCAGTTTGGGACTTTGTCCTTCTTTTTGTTGGTACCAGCCTAAAAGATCTTTGCCACTGCTTGATCCTGTAGCCACCTGTGGACTGGTCCTACAGTTGATGGTGACGGAGCCTCCCACAGCAGAGCTCACTGCTCCAGGCTGAGTCACTGTGACCTGGCCTCTGGACTCTGAGGATACAGAGACAAAAACATAAAGCAGCGTCATGGTTTTGTGGGCTTCATTTCAGAGGGACGGATGTTCATAGAGGAGAGGAGTTTGATTCTCTGGACTTTACCTGTGAAGCAGCAGCAGAGGAGAGTCCAGATGAGGACGGAGATCAAAGTCATGTTTTTGATGAGGAGGATTTCTGTGGCTTCTGTTGTCATGAAGGACAGCTGTCAGTCATCCAGTGTTCAACTCTCAGGACTATAAACTCTCCCAGAGCACTGGAGCATGGTGCTGCTGATGCAAAGTGGCTCTCTATGGAAATGCTCTGACTGAATATTGATTAAAAATGTGTCCTTGCTCATATTTTGTCTTCATATCCATCAATGAAGGTTTGCCTACAAATGTCTATGATTTATTTTAAATTCAAATTTAAGGCTGTGGTTTCCATTTTAACCACAAATTTAACAACAAACAGGAAACATAATGATTCATTGAGCAAATTTGTGGGACTCTTATGTAGCGAGTCTCCATGTTAACCAGCTGTGTTTAACAAATAGAGACTGATTTTGAAGAGTGTTTAGATTTTAAAGTCAAGGAGCCTACCTTTAAAACACCTCTCTTATTACAAATACTCTTCCTCAGATTTACAAATAAAGAGTAATAATCATCACATTTGAAATCTCTTCTGCCATCACTGCTTAATGCCCCAAGAAACTTTGGACAAGTCAGTGTTGTACTGAGCTCAGCCCAGTCTGGGTTTAAAGCAGCTAAAGTGGACTAGTTTTGAAATTGATGTCTGCAACACATCTCAAAAAAGTTGGACAGAGCGATGTTCAGCATTTTGTAGCATCCCCTCTTCTGCCTCTCTGAAATGCTCCTTTTATACCCAGTCATGTTACTGACCTGTTGCCAATTAATCTAATTAACTGTCAAATGCTCCTCCAGTTGTTTTTGATTTGTGCCGTACACTTTTCCAGCCTTTTGTTGCCCCTGTTCCAACTTTTTTGAGATGTGTTGCTGCCATCAATTTCAAAATGAGCTAATATTTTCCATGAAATGGTGAAATGTCTCAGTTTTAACACATGATATGTTGTTTATGTTCTATTGAGAATAAAATATGGGTTTGTGAGATTTGCAAATCATTGCATTCTGTTTTTATTTACATTTTACACAATGTCCCAACTATTTTGGAATTGGGGTTGTACTATCTTGCTTAAAAACTGATAGATCTCAGCATGTTTCTAATGACGATTAAAAACCCCAAAATTCGCCTTTTTGCAGATGATACAACTTTGTACTCTGAAACTGCCTCACTGACTAAAGCTGTAAAGGATTTCCAGTCATATTCAGGATACTTTAGGTGACGCTGATTTGAACTTATAATAAACTAAGATGGAGTTATTTTCCAGCACATGCTGCCTGATAGGAACAAAAATACTTCCAATGCTGATGGGAAATATTTTGGATCAAACGGTTTAAATTTTCAAAAATAAAGAAACTTGTGTGAGCTGCCTTCCTCCCAGTGATTGATCATGGTGACGTCTTATTGGTGTCTCAGCTGCTACAGGTTAAATGCTGTCTCACATGTTGTCATATATGCTTGTGTTTACATTTATTAGTCTGGGTAATGTTCAAAGATGTGTGGTGAGAGTCTGCAGGCAGCAGGAACAATAAAAGAAGATTCAATAGAGTGACAATGTGATTTTCTGTTTCTACAGTTAGTGACAGATTTGGAGGAAGAACTGCTGTTTGTGTCCTCAGTTAGAAAACTGTTTTTCTAAAAATGGTAAAATATTATGAAGAGTGTGCTCAGTGAAGTGTATCAGTCTCTGCAGTCGCTTCCAGCTGCAGCAGTCAGTTCAGTTTCTGTTCAGTCTTACTGAGGGAGGTTTTTGTACGACGCTTTTTCACTGTGTGAACACATACTGACTGTTGATGTAATGATAACTCTGACAGTAGTAAACTGCTGCATCTTCAGCCTGAAGTCCACTGATGGTCAAAGTGAAGTCAACTCCATTCCCTGCTCCACTTCCACTGAATCTGGACGAGATTCCAGAAAATCTCTCTGATGTTCTGTAGATCAGAAGTTTAGGAGCTTCTCCAGTTTTCTGTTGGTACCAGGACAGGTAGTATTGTGAACCAGAGTATTGAGTAACTGTTGGACTGACTTTACAGTCAATAGAAACAGTTTGACCCAGCCGCACTGATTTGGCTCCTGGCTGAGTCACGACAACATTTTGTCCAACAGACCCTGAGGAGAGAGAAGAAACACTGGACATGAGATGGTGAGGTGAAACTCAGCTACACTCCAAATGATTTTCACATGACAGAAAAATGATTTTCCTCACCCTGAGTGAAGCAGAGGAGAGTCCAGATGAGGACGGAGATCAAAGTCATGTTTTTGATGAGGAGGATTTCTGTGGCTTCTGTTGTCATGAAGGACAGCTGTCAGTCATCTAGTGTTCAACTCTCAGGACTATAAACTCTCCTAGAGCACTGGAGCATGGTGCTGCTGATGCAAAGTGGCTCTCTATGGAAATGCTCTGACTGACTCCAACAGGGACTTGGATTACTCTGATCATGCTGTTTCTCAATGGATCAATCCATTGATCAGAGTATTGATTAACAGTCAGTGATCATCTGAATGTGGATTTGGTTTGATGACTGTGGATACATTTTCTTTAAGAACGTCTTCTGTCTTGTTTCATTGAATGCCAGAACAACTTCACTTTGACTTTTAGACAGATGTAAAACTATATCTGTCAAAATGGGACTAATTCTGAACAATTGTGGCACTGTTTGATCAATATAATATGAAATAGTTCATTCTTTTAAAAACAGGAAGTGTTGATGTTGAGTTTGTTGTGTTCAAAGTCAGAGAGCCGTGTCTCTCTACAGTGAGAGGTTTTTGTACGGCGACTCAATCACTTTGTATCACTGTGGTGGACTTTTGGTGGAGGAACCAGACTGGATGTTGGAAGTAAGTTAACTTTTTGATGTATTTTATAAATTTGTGAGCAACATTTTCTTTTCCACACGTACATTTTTCTCTACAAGTTGAAATATGTGATTTTACATCTAAACTTCAGTTTTTTTCTCAGTAGTTTTGCGTTAAAAAAGCAAAGTGCAGTTTTGCATTTGAAATTAAATGGTGCATGTAATTACTATAATTACTTGGTGCAGAGGAGAAGTCGTGTATTTAGATTTTTAGATGAAAGCTGAAACTTGTAGTTGAAGTTTTGTCAGACAAAGTCAGAGAGCCGTGTCTCTCTACAGTGAGAGGTTTTTGTACGGCGACTCAATCACTTTGTATCACTGTGGTACACGTTCGGTGGAGGAACCAGACTGGATGTTGGAAGTAAGTTTCTGCTCAAATATTAAATATCGTATCATCAGTTAAGGTTTTCATTTCTGTGTCTGAACATTTGCAGTAACTTTAAATTTCCATCAGACTGATGGAAATCACTTTAAAGACTCAGTTGGATTCTTGGTTTCTCCTGTTTAACCTTGGTGTTGAACTCAAAGCAGCTTCACTGAACTTTTCATGACATGTTCCAGTTCATTTGTGAAATGTGAACAGCTTGAACTGTAGCAAAGATTCAAGAACAACACTCGTACTTTACAAATGTTAAATCCAGCCTTTAATTCTGTTTTAAACTGTTTGGAAGTTGAGTTCAAAGTGTTTTAAACAGTGAGAATGAAGATGAAAATGTTCAAAATGCCACCAAATCTCTGATATAATGTCTCCGATGGTCTCTTGACCTCAGTTTGAAATCATTTTGAAAGTTTTCTGAGGCTGTTTGGTTTCAAATCTGTCGTATGAACATTGTAAATATGCTGGTCAGTTATTTCTGGCTGATAATGTCCTTTAACAGTGGATCTGATTCACTTTTGTCCTTTTGAGAGTTTTGACAGGAAATATTTTTGTATAAATGTAGCAGGACTTTGAAGAAAATCATAAATGAGTGAAAATATATTTAAAGTGTATTTTATTCTTTTCTTCAAATAGTATCAAATCAAATACAAAGAGTTTTTGTTCTTTAAAATAGGATTCCTTTATTTCCAGTGTAGTTTGATATCTTTCAGGTCATATGAGGACTCTTTCTGTGCTGATATGCATGAGAGGTTTCTTAAAGGGAAGTGAAACAATGTGTGAGTGAGTGACTGGTGGAGCAGAAAAACCATCTGACAGAAACTCCTCAAAGGACTAAATCAACTCTCACACAGTAAAGGTGTCCAAGTGTCTGCTGTTTGATTGACAGCTGTGTGGTCCCTGTCCTCTAATCTGATTGGTGTCTCCTAGGTGACACCGCCCCCACCCTGACGGTGCTGCCCCCCTCCAGTAAGGAGCTGCAGCAGGGGAAGGCCACGCTCATGTGCCTGGCCAACAAGGGCTTCCCCTCAGACTGGAGACTGGCCTGGAAGGTGGACGGCAGCAGCAGCAGCAGCAGCAGCAGCTGGGAGGAGAGCAGCAGCCCCGGGGTGCTGGGGAAGGACGGCCTCTACAGCTGGAGCAGCACCCTGAGGCTCCCTGCAGACCAGTGGAGGAAGGTGGGCTCTGTGACCTGTGAGGCCACCCAGGGCTCCCAGACTCCGCTCTCACAGACACTGAGGAGAGACCAGTGTTCCCAGTCCTGACCTGACTCACTGGGACTCTGATACTGGTTTTCCTCTGCTCCTGCTCTCACTCTGCACTCTCTAACTGTCTCTCTCTTTCATCTGACGTGTTTCAATAAGAAGATTTACCAGCTTGTTGCAGTGTTTCAATATTATTTCAGTGTTTCCACATAATAAAGACGTGTTCATCAAATCAGTTGTTTTCATCTTCATTATTATCAAAGTGTCTAAATAAATGTTCTCTTAATGGTGTCAGTGACTGTATTAAATCCAGAGAAAAACTGAGCTGACAAAAATGTTTCAACTTCTCCGCGATGATTTTACAAAGAATGTTTAAGATCACGTCATGTATAGCCATATATACTGTATATCAAAAGAGTTTATACACTCAGACAAAACTCCTCAGTATTGTTTGATTAGTACAAACCAGTGATGGTCGTAGTATAAGTCCATAATTTGTTGTCACAATCAATATGAACGACTTCACGACTGTAAAACTGTCTTAGGAACAGTCTTAATAAACCTTTGGAACAAACCCATGGTGGGAACATTTCAACAATAAATCATCCAATCATCTCTGATCACTAAAGTGTCTTCATGTTAAGGACTGTAATACTGTGATTGTTTTAGTTGTATCTAAAGAACATGAATTATTCTTTGATTCAAACTTCAAAAGTCTGAGAAATAGTTTCTAAATCTGATATAAAAAGCACAACATCATCAGCATAAAGAGAAATAACAGTGTGATCTGCAGTTCTACCCCTTGAACTATTTACATACTGCTTCTGCTGAAGAACCACAAAGACAAATCAAAGATTTGACAAAAGGACACAATTAAAATGTTTGTGATTTACATACTTCATGAATCCTTTTTGGCTTTAATTAAAAAATATGTTTGTTTGCTGGAATACAAAACACAGAAAATGACTAAAATATATTTTAAACATTTGTAATTTATTTCAACAATGAGTCATTTCTATGAAAAATGCAAAGATATAAAATAAATCTATAATATTTACAGTTTTAGTGTTGATGTGTTATCATACTCTGTGGATTTCACTTATCAAAGAATTGAAATCAGACTTTAACAGAGGTTACCTTTGATGTGCAGCAGACTGTTTCAGACCCTGTTTTAATGAAAGTATTCAAAGTAGAACTTTTTAAATACAGTATATTTAGTGTTCAAATGTTCAAAGTGAACTATTATTCATTCTTTTAGTGGAACCTGTTGTTTTAGTTTCAGTGCAGCTGTTGAGTCAGATCAGTTCCTCTCCAGCTGAGGGAGGTTTTTGTACGACGTTGTATCACTGTGTGAGCGGTGTGCTGCCACTCTGCTGACAGTAGTAAACTCCTGAATCTTCAGCCTGAACTCCTCTGATGGTCAGAGTGAAGTCAGTGCCAGATCCACTTCCACTAAAACGATTTGAAACTCCAGACTGAAGGGTTGTAGCATAATAAATCAGGAGTTTAGGAGCTTCTCCAGTTTTCTGAAGGTACCAGCTGAGGTAGCTACCAACACTTGTACTGGTCTGACATCTGATGGAGACAGTCTGTCCTGGAACAACAGACTGAGATTCAGGAGACTGAGTCAGGATGATTTGTCCTGATGAACCTGGAAAACATGAAAAAGAGGAGAAGGGTTATTGAGACAAATCCAGCTTGGAGAAAGATGATCAACATCCAAACAGAAGAGTCTCATTTCTTTAACATGGAGAATAGATGGAAGAAGGTAAATGCTGCTTGTTTCACTGTTTCTCCATCATAGCAGAACATCATTGTGGTGAACCTGGTTGCATCCTGAAGCAAAGTTTTCAGAAGAGAGTCTCACCGTGAACAAGGAGCCCCAGGGTGGCCAGCAGTCCAATCAGTGACATCATCATTGTGTTGACGGCGTGTCAGTGGCTCTGAAAGGCCTGGACAGCCACTGATCAACACTGGCCTCTTAACGGCTGGGAGCAGAGAGGCAGGACACATATGCAAACACACAGAGTCAGTGAACTGTAGCTGTCCTCAACATATCATGGTGTTTCCTCCTCACTGCTGACACAGATCACTGTTTATCATACTCATGGAGATCAACACAAACTCTGGACGTTACGTTCTCATTATTCTCCTTCTGCCTCTGAGGATTGTCTTGTGTTTGGTCTTCATGTGTATCAGATGAGTTTAGTTACAATATTAGTGATATCAGACTCTCGAAGACGTCTGTTCATTTCTTCATCTGAAGACATTTAAACACATTTCTGCATGACATAACAAGAGGTAATCGAGGTAGAATTCATCTTCATTGTTTCAAACCTTTATCACTTAAAAAGCTTCAGGTCAAAGACAAAGAAATCTGGTGGATTTCTTCTGAAATGTTCTCAGCAAATCTTTTTCTGTGAGCCAATCAGAGACAAGAAGTGTTTGTTAATATTTTCAGTGGAAACTTCATCAGTGCGGGATCTTTGTTTCAACATATAAACCCTGGTTAGACTCCATATCTCTTTAAATATTCTCCTGCTGATGTTGCTGCTTCAGCTCCTTAAATCTACTGATCCTGAAATCTATGTTTGTTCCTGATGATCTCTGTGTCTGTTGGTGATTTCAGGTGAACTGATGGATGAACATGTAGTCCATGTTTTCAGCAGCTCTCATGTCACAAAGACTGTCTGTCAGGTTTAGAAAGATCCTTCTTCCCTGGACATTTAAAAATGTACAGTAAAGTTCAAGTACTATCCTTATCAAAACTCCCTGTTGTGCCAAAATCTTGGAAACACCGGTGAATGCAGTGAAAGACTTCATTAGTCAGTGTTGTACTGAGCTCAGTCCAGTCTGGGTTTACAGATTCTTGATACTTCAGGATGCATGTGTACTTTAATTAACTAAATCTTTCAGATTTAAGAAGATTTTAAAACATTTCTACAGATCTCAGTGTGTTTCTGCTGGGAAAGTTTGTCATTATGCAGACGATACACTTCTTTACTAAACAGCTTCTGCTTTAACACACACTGTTGGATCTTTAAGGGTCTTTTCAGTAACAAGGACCACACCAATATAGATTTAAGTTTAGACAGGTTTACTGCAAGTGATGGTAAGAATGCGCCGAGATGATGAATTGTAGGAGAGAAGAAGGTATGAAGGGATGAAGGTCAAAGGTATAAAGCAGTGAGGGTCTGAGGTATGAAGCGGTGAGGGTCAAAGGTATAAAGTGGTGAGGGTCCACCAGAAGACAGGAGGAAACTGTGTGTCTTGGACCAGGACGGGATCTTCCCATCGAGCTGCTTGGTGGTGAAGGCCCGGTGATGTTGGAGCCGTCTGACGGAGATGGCCGCGAACGTCGGGGGACACAAACAGCTGAATGTGGCCGTGGTGGCTGCCTGGCAGGGATCACGGGGAGTCGGGAGTACGCGGAGACTAAGGGAGACTGAGAATTTGGTCCAGCATGTTGCTGTCTGAAGACTTGAGGAGAGCGCTTGATCCATGGTTTGGATGTAAGATCTCGGGAGTCGCTGTCGTGGTTCGTGTGAAAACAGCGTCGAAGAGGGCGTGAACGGATAATGTGTGTTTAAGTACATGTGAAACAGAAATGTGATGAGTTCAAGGCGTGGTCCTTGTTCCTGAAACTAGTCATAAAACTTCATTTAAACTTCATTCAGATTACTTAAACTGACTGTAAATGGGATTTGAAGGTTGTTTGTGTTTTCACTTCATGCTGTCAGAGTGGAACCAAAAATATTGAGATGATGGAACATGTTCTGTACAAATTAAGTTTTAAACATTCAGGAGAAGATCTGTTTGTGTCCTGTCAATATTGTTTAAAGGTCATAACATCATTCTTTGTGCTTATTTTACTGTGTGTGTGTGTGTGTGTGTGTGTGTGTGTGTGTGTGTGTGTCCTCAGTGAAGTGTATCAGTCTCTGCAGTCGCTTCCAGCTGCAGCAGTCAGTTCAGTTTCTGTTCAGTCTGACTGAGGGAGGTTTTTGTACAACGCTTTTTCACTGTGTGAACACATCCTGACTGTTGATGTTGTGTTCACTCTGACAGTAGTAAACTGCTGCATCTTCAGCCTGAAGTCCACTGATGGTCAAAGTGAAGTCAGAGTTTGATCCACTGCCTGTAAAACGAGCTGGAATCCCTGATTGTCGCTCATCAGCCCTGGAAATTAGCAGTTTAGGAGCTTCTCCATCTTTCTTTTGGTACCAGTGCAAATAGTGTTTGCCACTGGATGACCCTACGTGAACTTTTGGGCTGACTCCACAGCTGATGGTGACGGAGCCTCCCACAGCAGAGCTCACTGCTCCAGGCTGAGTCACTGTGACCTGGCCTCTGGACTCTGAGGATACAGAGACAAAAACATAAAGCAGCGTCATGGTTTTGTGGGCTTCATTTCAGAGGGACGGATGTTCATAGAGGAGAGGAGTTTGATTCTCTGGACTTTACCTGTGAAGCAGCAGCAGAGGAGAGTCCAGATGAGGACGGAGATCAAAGTCATGTTTTTGATGAGGAGGATTTCTGTGGCTTCTGTTGTCAATAAGGACAGCTGTCAGTCATCCAGTGTTCAACTCTCAGGACTATAAACTCTCCCAGAGCACTGGAGCATGGTGCTGCTGATGCAAAGTGGCTCTCTATGGAAATCCTCTGACTGAATATTGATTAAAAATGTGTCCTTTCTCATATTTTGTCTTCATATCCATCAATGAAGGTTTGCCTACAAATGTCTATGATTTATTTTAAATTCAAATTTAAGGCTGTGGTTTCCATTTTAACCACAAATTTAACAACAAACAGGAAACATAATGATTCATTGAGCAAATTTGTGGGACTCTTATGTAGCGAGTCTCCATGTTAACCAGCTGTGTTTAACAAATAGAGACTGATTTTGAAGAGTGTTTAGATTTTAAAGTCAGGGAGCCTACCTTTAAAACACCTCTCTTATTACAAATACTCTTCCTCAGATTTACAAATAAAGAGTAATAATCATCACATTTGAAATCTCTTCTGCCATCACTGCTTAATGCCCCAAGAAACTTTGGACAAGTCAGTGTTGTACTGAGCTCAGCCCAGTCTGGGTTTAAAGCAGCTAAAGTGGACTTAAATAATAAACTATATACAATGTGTTGATCATACTAACATTGTTCTGTTATATGTGATTAGTGTAAAAATACTATATTACTTAAAAACTGTCTGATAGATCTCAGCATGTTTCTATTGACGATTAAAACCCCAAAATTCGCCTTTTTGCAGATGATACAACTTTGTACTCTGAAACTGCCTCACTGACTAAAGCTGTAAAGGATTTCCAGTCATATTCAGGATACTTTAGGTGACGCTGATTTCAACTTATAATAAACTAAGATGGAGTTATTTTCCAGCACATGCTGCCTGATAGGAACAAAAATACTTCCAATGCTGATGGGAACTATTTTGGATCAAACGGTTTAAGTTTTCAAAAATAAAGAAACTTGTGTGAGCTGCCTTCCTCCCAGTGATTGATCATGGTGACGTCTTATTGGTGTCTCAGCTGCTACAGGTTAAATGCTGTCTCACATGTTGTCATATATGCTTGTGTTTACATTTATTAGTCTGGGTAATGTTCGAAGATGTGTGGTGAGAGTCTGCAGGCAGCAGGAACAATAAAAGAAGATTCAATAGAGTGACAATGTGATTTTCTGTTTCTACAGTTAGTGACAGATTTGGAGGAAGAACTGCTGTTTGTGTCCTCAGTTAGAAAACTGGTTTTCTAAAAATGGTAAAATATTATGAAGAGTGTGCTCAGTGAAGTGTATCAGTCTCTGCAGTCGCTTCCAGCTGCAGCAGTCAGTTCAGTTTCTGTTCAGTCTGACTGAGGGAGGTTTTTGTACGACGCTTTTTCACTGTGTGAACACACGCTGACTGTTGATGACATGATAACTCTGACAGTAGTAAACTGCTGCATCTTCAGCCTGAAGTCCACTGATGGTCAAAGTGAAGTCAGAGTTTGATCCACTGCCTGTAAAACGAGCTGGAATCCCTGATTCTCGATGATTAGCATAGTAAATTAGCAGTTTAGGAGTTTCTCCATCTTTTTGTTGGTACCAGGAAAGACAGTGGGAAGACGAAAATAGGCCATAATCATTATAAACATCCTGACTGGTCCTACAGCTGATGGTGACGGAGCCTCCCACAGCAGAGCTCACTGCTCCAGGCTGAGTCACTGTGACCTGGCCTCTGGACTCTGAGGATACAGAGACAAAAACATAAAGCAGCGTCATGGTTTTGTGGGCTTCATTTCAGAGGGACGGATGTTCATAGAGGAGAGGAGTTTGATTCTCTGGACTTTACCTGTGAAGCAGCAGCAGAGGAGAGTCCAGATGAGGACGGAGATCAAAGTCATGTTTTTGATGAGGAGGATTTCTGTGGCTTCTGTTGTCATGAAGGACAGCTGTCAGTCATCCAGTGTTCAACTCTCAGGACTATAAACTCTCCCAGAGCACTGGAGCATGGTGCTGCTGATGCAAAGTGGCTCTCTATGGAAATGCTCTGACTGAATATTGATTAAAAATGTGTCCTTGCTCATATTTTGTCTTCATATCCATCAATGAAGGTTTGCCTACAAATGTCTATGATTTATTTTAAATTCAAATTTAAGGCTGTGGTTTCCATTTTAACCACAAATTTAACAACAAACAGGAAACATGATGATTCATTGAGCAAATTTGTGGGACTCTTATGTAGCGAGTCTCCATGTTAACCAGCTGTGTTTAACAAATAGAGACTGATTTTGAAGAGTGTTTAGATTTTAAAGTCAGGGAGCCTACCTTTAAAACACCTCTCTTATTACAAATACTCTTCCTCAGATTTACAAATAAAGAGTAATAATCATCACATTTGAAATCTCTTCTGCCATCACTGCTTAATGCCCCAAGAAACTTTGGACAAGTCAGTGTTGTACTGAGCTCAGCCCAGTCTGGGTTTAAAGCAGCTAAAGTGGACTTAAATAATAAACTATATACAATGTGTTGATCATACTAACATTGTTCTGTTATATGTGATTAGTGTAAAATACTATATTACTTAAAAACTGTCTGATAGATCTCAGCATGTTTCTATTGACGATTAAAAACCCCAAAATTCGCCTTTTTGCAGATGATACAACTTTGTACTCTGAAACTGCCTCACTGACTAAAGCTGTAAAGGATTTCCAGTCATATTCAGGATACTTTAGGTGACGCTGATTTGAACTTATAATAAACTAAGATGGAGTTAAGAATTAAGATTTCCCAGACTAAAAGTAGCAAAAATACAATTTCCTAGTTCGAAGGGTGGTCTAGATCTTCCCAACATCAGATGGTATCAGCTGGCATCCCATTTAAGATTCATAGCAGAATGGGTAAAGGAGGATCCTACCTCTGATTTGCTGATTATAGAAAAGTCACAGACCTCAGGCTCCCTGTTAGGCCTCTTGGCCTTCAAGGACTTAAAGTCAGCCAGGAGCCATTGTAAAATCAACCCTATAATCTGTAATACTTTAAAAGCATGGTTTATTACACAAAAACTTGAAGGGAGGTCTGGACTAACGTCTCCATTGATTCCAATTCAGGGCAATCCTAACTTCTCACCAGGCATGGTGGATGGTGGTTATAGCACTTGGACATCTCGAGGGATAAAGAGGATGCGTGATTTGTTTCAGGGTGCATCCATGCTATCATTTGCACAACTTCGAGAAAAGTATAATCTCCCCAGGCATGACTTTTTCAAATACCTGCAGATTGGAGACTTCATAAACAGGGGGACTACTCTCAATAGTGACGCCACTACATCTGCAGTTGAACAATTACTCCTCCTTGGCCCAGCTAAGAAATCCATTACTCGCTTTTACAATGTCTTAAGCCAGACTGATGTGATAAATGTACAGGATGTTATGCAGATGTGGCAAGATGAACTTGTTATAGATATTGATGGGGGTCTAAGATATGGACTCAAACAAAGAAAATATCTGTGTGTAACCATGCCAGATTGCTGCAATTTAGGATTGTGCACCGTTTACAAATCTCCCCTAACAAAAGACATAAAATGAACTCTCAACTCTCACCTGTATGTTTAAAATGTAAAATCTCAGTGGGCACCTATACTCACCGTATCTGGTCTGGTCCTAAAATTCAAGCGTATTGGATGGATGTTCTGCAAGATCTTGAAAATATATTTGGTGTTGTGTTGCACATGGACCCTCTTTCTTTAATCCTGGGTTACCCCAGCCAAGATACTATTGTGGATGCTAACTCTACCAGATTGTATAATATCCTCACATATGCAGCAAGGAAGAACATCTTTTTGTCTTGGATAAGTGACAAACCCCCCACTAAATCAAACTGGCATAAGATAATTCTGGAATGTTTTCCCCTTGAGTACCTGACCTGTCTGCTTCACTCTACAGTTTATGAACATTTGGACTTTTCCGGCTCTACAGTGGCTTCAGTGCTCTCAAGTGTTGTTCTTGGCTAGCCTTTGGCTCTTTACCTGTGTCATGTTGTCACTGCACTGGTCGGGTGCATGTGAGATGTAAATGTGTATCAACTGCCTAGACCAGGGGTGGGGAACCTGTTCCTCAAAGGGCCGGTGTGGCTGCAGGTTTTTGTTCCAACCAACCAAGAGCACACAGTTTGACCAATCAACTCTCTGAAGACTGAGATCAGTTGATTAAATGAGTCAAGTCTGGTGTGCTGCTGCTTGGTTGGAAAGAAAACCTGCAGCCACACCGGCCCTTTGTGGAACAGGTTCCCCACCCCTGGCCTAGACCAATGTTGTACTGAATGTTGTTGTCTTATTGTTGTTGTTATGTTAATATATAAAAAGCTCAATAAACACATTTGAGAAAGAAAAAAGAATTTAGATTTGTTTGTGTCTGAATGTTTTTAAAGAGTTTCTTTGATACAATATTTAGCAAAGATGTCCCACGTCAGGGGAATAAACTGATGAAGCAACATGAAACATTCAAAGTGTAATATCATGTGTATGACAATGTGTCATATGAATCTGATCTAATGTTGAATAAATGACATCCATTCACACTGTGCTGGTCTGAGAACAGTGTCACTAAATACAAACAGTATCTCTGAACAGAAAATACTGAAATGATTTCAGACAAACGTTTAGAAATTTACAGTTTAAAGTGATTTTTTTTCTTTTGAACATTCTCAGCATTTGTCATTTGGCTTCATCACTGATATCAGGATCACATCCTAGAAATAATATTTGAATTACAATGGAAACTTCTTTCATTGTGAACTGTGAGTTTGCTGTTTACAAAGTCACCTATTCTGTGTGTTTCAATCTGTAACAACTTTAAAACTGACTCACAAAATGTTTCTGTCAAAAAGAAATGATTATTTCAATTTTACTCATCTGTACGTTTAAAAGTACATCTTTCCTCTGCGAGTTTGAAAACAGTAAATATTCATTATTAATAAATAAATATGTGATAAATAAATGAAATAAATACATTATTTCAGCAGCAGAATATGTTGCTGTCAAACCTGTTGTTTTAGTTTCAGTGCAGCTGTTGAGTCAGATCAGTTCCTCTCCAGCTGAGGGAGGTTTTTGTACGACGTTGTATCACTGTGTGAACGGTGTGCTCCAACCCTGCTGACAGTAGTAAACTCCTGAATCTTCAGCCTGAACTCCTCTGATGGTCAGAGTGAAGTCAGTGCCAGATCCACTTCCACTAAAACGATTTGAAACTCCAGACTGAAGGGTTGTAGCATACCTAATCAGGAGTTTAGGAGCTTCTCCAGTTTTCTGAAGGTACCAGTTGAGGTAGCTACTAACACTTGTACTGGTCTGACATCTGATGGAGACAGTCTGTCCTGGAACAACAGACTGAGATTCAGACTGAGTCAGGATGATTTGTCCTGATGAACCTGGAAAACATGAAAAAGAGGAGAAGGGTTATTGAGACAAATCCAGCTTGGAGAAAGATGATCAACATCCAAACAGAAGAGTCTCATTTCTTTAACATGGAGAATAGATGGAAGAAGGTAAATGCTGCTTGTTTCACTGTTTCTCCATCATAGCAGAACATCATTGTGGTGAACCTGGTTGCATCCTGAAGCAAAGTTTTCAGAAGAGAGTCTCACCGTGAACAAGGAGCCCCAGGGTGGCCAGCAGTCCAATCAGTGACATCATCATTGTGTTGACGGCGTGTCAGTGGCTCTGAAAGGCCTGGACAGCCACTGATCAACACTGGCCTCTTAACGGCTGGGAGCAGAGAGGCAGGACACATATGCAAACACACAGAGTCAGTGAACTGTAGCTGTCCTCAACATATCATGGTGTTTCCTCCTCGCTGCTGACACAGATCACTGCTTATCATACTCATGGAGATCAACACAAACTCTGGACGTTACGTTCTCATTATTCTCCTTCTGCCTCTGAGGATTGTCTTGTGTTTGGTCTTCATGTGTATCAGATGAGTTTAGTTACAATATTAGTGAGATCAGACTCTCGAAGACGTCTCTTCATTTCTTCATCTGAAGACATTTAAACACATTTCTGCATGACATAACAAGAGGTGATCGAGGTAGAATTCATCTTCATTGTTTCAAACCTTTATCACTTAAAAAGCTTCAGGTCAAAGACAAAGAAATCTGGTGGATTTCTTCTGAAATGTTCTCAGCAAATCTTTTTCTGTGAGCTAATCAGAGACAAGAAGTGTTTATTAACATTTTCAGTGGAAACTTCATCAGTGCAGGATCTTTGTTTCAACATATAAACCCTGGTTAGACTCCATATCTCTTTAAATATTCTCCTGCTGATGTTGCTGCTTCAGCTCCTTAAATCTACTGATCCTGAAATCTATGTTTGTTCCTGATGATCTCTGTGTCTGTTGGTGATTTCAGGTGAACTGACGGATGAACATGTAGTCCATGTTTTCAGCAGCTCTCATGTCACAAAGACTGTCTGTCAGGTTTAGAAAGATCCTTCTTCCCTGGACATTTAAAAATGTACAGTAAAGTTCAAGTACTATCCTTATCAAAACTACCTGTTGTGCCAAAATCTTGGAAACACCGGTGAATGCAGTGAAAGACTTCATTAGTCAGTGTTGTACTGAGCTCAGTCCAGTCTGGGTTTACAGATTCTTGATACTTCAGGATGCATGTGTACTTTAATTAACTAAATCTTTCAGATTTAAGAAGATTTTAAAACATTTCTACAGATCTCAGTGTGTTTCTGCTGGGAAAGTTTGTCATTATGCAGACGATACACTTCTTTACTAAACAGCTTCTGCTTTAACACACTGTTGGATCTTTAAGGGTCTTTTCAGTAACAAGGACCACACCAATATAGATTTAAGTTTAGACAGGTTTACTGCAAGTGATGGTAAGAATGCGCCGAGATGATGAATTGTAGGAGAGAAGAAGGTATGAAGGGATGAGGGTCTAAGGTATAAAGCAGTGAGGGTCTGAGGTATGAAGCGGTGAGGGTCAAAGGTATAAAGTGGTGAGGGTCCACCAGAAGACAGGAGGAAACTGTGTGTCTTGGACGGGGACGGGATCTTCCCATCGAGCTGCTTGGTGGTGAAGGCCCGGTGATGTTGGAGCCGTCTGACGGAGATGGCCGCGAACGTCGGGGGACACAAACGGCTGAATGTGGCCGTGGTGGCTGCCTGGCAGGGATCACGGGGAGTCGGGAGTACGCGGAGACTAAGGGAGACTGAGAATTTGGTCCAGCATGTCGCTGTCTGAAGACTTGAGGAGAACGCTTGATCCATGGTTTGGATGTAAGATCTCGGTTGTCGCTGTCGTGGTTCGTGTGAAAACAGCGTCGAAGAGGGCGTGAACGTATAACGTGTGTTTAAATACATGTGAAACAGAAATGTGATGAGTTCAAGGCGTGGTCCTTGTTCCTGAAACTAGTCATAAAACTTCATTTAAAATTCATTCAGATTACTTAAACTGACTGTAAATGGGATTTGAAGGTTGTTTGTGTTTTCACTTCATGCTGTCAGAGTGGAACCAAAAATATTGAGATGATGGAACATGTTCTGTACAAATTAAGTTTTAAACTTTCAGGAGAAGATCTGTTTGTGTCCCAACCTGTCAATATTGTTTAAAGGTCATAACATCATTCTTTGTGCTTATTTTAGTGTGTGTGTGTGTGTGTGTGTGTGTGTGTGTGTGTGTGTGTCCTCAGTGAAGTGTATCAGTCTCTGCAGTAGCTTCCAGCTGCAGCAGTCAGTTCAGTTTCTGTTCAGTCTGACTGAGGGAGGTTTTTGTACGACGCTTTTTCACTGTGTGAACACAAGCTGACTGTGGATGTAATGATAACTCTGACAGTAGTAAACTGCTGCATCTTCAGCCTGAAGTCCACTGATGGTCAAAGTGAAATCAACTCCATTCCCTGCTCCACTTCCACTGAATCTGGAGGAGATTCCAGATAATCTGTCTGATGTTTGGTAGATCAGAAGTTTAGCAGCTTCTCCAGTTTTCTGTTGGTACCAGGACAGGTAGTATTTTGAACCAGTGTAGTGAGCAACTGTTGGACTGACTTTACAGTCAACAGAAACAGTTTGACCCAGCTGCACTGATTTGGCTCCTGGCTGAGTCACGACAACATTTTGTCCAACAGACCCTGAGGAGAGAGAAGAAACACTGGACATGAGATGGTGAGGTGAAACTCAGCTACACTCCAAATGATTTTCACATGACAGAAAAATGATTTTCCTCACCCTGAGTGAAGCAGAGGAGAGTCCAGATGAGGACGGAGATCAAAGTCATGTTTTTGATGAGGAGGATTTCTGTGGCTTCTGTTGTCATGAAGGACAGCTGTCAGTCATCCAGTGTTCAGCTCTCAGGACTATAAACTCTCCCAGAGCACTGGAGCATGGTGCTGCTGATGCAAAGTGGCTCTCTATGGAAATGCTCTGACTGACTCCAACAGGGACTTGGATTACTCTGATCATGCTGTTTCTCAATGGATCAATCCATTGATCAGAGTATTGATTAACAGTCAGTGATCATCTGAATGTGGATTTGGTTTGATGACTGTGGATACATTTTCTTTAAGAACGTCTTCTGTCTTGTTTCATTGAATGCCAGAACAACTTCACTTTGACTTTTAGACAGATGTAAAACTATATCTGTCAAAATGGGACTAATTCTGAACAATTGTGGCACTGTTTGATCAATATAATATGAAATAGTTCATTCTTTTAAAAACAGGAAGTGTTGATGTTGAGTTTGTTTGTATCAAAGTCAGAGAGCCGTGTCTCTCTACAGTGAGAGGTTTTTGTACGGCGACTCAATCACTTTGTATCACTGTGGTTGACTTTTGGTGGAGGAACCAGACTGGATGTTGGAAGTAAGTTCAGTTTTTGATGGATTTGATTCATTTGTGAGCAACATTTTCTTTTCCACACGTACATTTTTCTCTACAAGTTGAAATATGTGATTTTACATCTAAACTTCAGTTTTTTTCTCAGTAGTTTTGCGTTAAAAAAGCAAAGTGCAGTTTTGTATTTGAAATTAAATGGTGCATGTAATTACTATAATTACTTGGTGCAGAGGAGAAGTCGTGTATTTAGATTTTTAGATGAAAGCTGAAACTTGTAGTTGAAGTTTTGTCAGACAAAGTCAGAGAGCCGTGTCTCTCTACAGTGAGAGGTTTTTGTACGGCGACTCAATCACTTTGTATCACTGTGGTACACGTTCGGTGGAGGAACCAGACTGGATGTTGGAAGTAAGTTTCTGCTCAAATATTAAATATCGTATCATCAGTTAAGGTTTTCATTTCTGTGTCTGAGCATTTGCAGTAACTTTAAATTTCCACCAGACTGATGGAAATCACTTTAAAGACTCAATTGGATTCTTGGTTTCTCCTGTTTAACCTCGGTGTTGAACTCAAAGCAGCTTCACTGAACTTTTCATGACATGTTCCAGTTCATTTGTGAAATGTGAACAGCTTGAACTGTAGCAAAGATTCAAGAACAACACTCGTACTTTACAAATGTTAAATCCAGCCTTTAATTCTCTGTTTTAAACTGTTTGGAAGTTGAGTTCAAAGTGTTTTAAACAGTGAGAATGAAGATGAAAATGTTCAAAATGCCACCAAATCTCTGATATAATGTCTCCGATGGTCTCTTGACCTCAGTTTGAAATCATTTTGACAGTTTTCTGAGGCTGTTTGGTTTCAAATCTGTCGTATGAACATTGTAAATATGCTGGTCAGTGGCTGATAATGTCCTTTAACAGTGGATCTGATTCACTTTTGTCCTTTTGAGAGTTTTGACAGGAAATATTTTTGTATAAATGTAGCAGGACTTTGAAGAAAATCATAAATGAGTGAAAATATATTTAAAGTGTATTTTATCCTTTTCTTCAAATAGTATCAAATCAAATACAAAGAGTTTTTGTTCTTTAAAATAGGATTCCTTTATTTCCAGTGTAGTTTGATATCTTTCAGGTCATATGAGGACTCTCTCTGTGCTGATATGCATGAGAGGTTTCTTAAAGGGAAGTGAAACAATATGTGAGTGAGTGACTGGTGGAGCAGAAAAACCATCTGACAGAAACTCCTTAAAGGACTAAATCAACTCTCACACAGTAAAGGTGTCCAAGTGTCTGCTGTTTGATTGACAGCTGTGTGGTCCCTGTCCTCTAATCTGATTGGTGTCTCCTAGGTGACACCGCCCCCACCCTGACGGTGCTGCCCCCCTCCAGTAAGGAGCTGCAGCAGGGGAAGGCCACGCTCATGTGCCTGGCCAACAAGGGCTTCCCCTCAGACTGGAGACTGGCCTGGAAGGTGGACGGCAGCAGCAGCAGCAGCAGCAGCAGCAGCTGGGAGGAGAGCAGCAGCCCCGGGGTGCTGGGGAAGGACGGCCTCTACAGCTGGAGCAGCACCCTGAAGCTCGATGCAGACCAGTGGAGGAAGGTGGGCTCTGTGACCTGTGAGGCCACCCAGGGCTCCCAGACTCCGCTCTCAGAGACACTGAGGAGAGACCAGTGTTCCCAGTCCTGACCTGACTCACTGGGACTCTGATACTGGTTTTCCTCTGCTCCTGCTCTCACTCTGCACTCTCTAACTGTCTCTCTCTTTCTGATTTTCTCTCTGTCTCTTGCTTCTCTTTGCTTGTTTCTAATGTGTGATGTTGATAATTTCAGTATTTTCAGACAATAAAGATCAATTCATCAATTAAATTCTGTTTCCTTTTCTACTTTTTATCACATTTTATTTGTAAAAACATGAAAACATTCTTAAAATGAATAAACCAGCAGCAGTTTGATTGATATTTCATGGAGTGAACAAAAACAACATGATTTAGAAAAATAAAGAAAAACAGAGAAATGAGTTTTTCCAAATGAATCTAGATAATTATGCAAATTTATAATCAATAAAACTTGATCAATATTTCTCTCTGGTTATCGTCAAAATGTTTAATTGTTGATTTTTGAAAGAAGTCAGAAAACATCTGCTCCTTCAATCTGATCCCTTCACTGTAATCCTGTTTCAGTTGTCACCACATTGAAATATATTTGTTCACATTACTCACATATTTTGAATATATATTTCCATCAAGTAATGATTTTTTCGCCTGTATTCAGAGACAGGACTCTTAACCTGATTGTTAAATGTTGTATGCAGGACAGAAGTCTCCAGAATCTCTGAAGTATTTTCAGGATTAGAAATATAAAGTCAGATATCATCAGCATATAGAGATAACCAGCAGCTCGTCACTCTGACAGTCTTTGTGTCAGTCTTGAGGATTTGTTTTCACCCTCGTGTGTCGACGCCTTTACAATCATCCAAAGTGTTTTTAAGAATTTAGATTTGTTTGTGTCTGAATGTTTTTAAAGAGTTTCTTTGATACAATATTTAGCAAAGATGTCCCACGTCAGGGGAATAAAGTGATGAAGCAACATGAAACATTCAAAGTGTAATATCATGTGTATGACAATGTGTCATATGAATCTGATCTAATGTTGAATAAATGACATCCATTCACACTGTGCTGGTCTGAGAACAGTGTCACTAAATACAAACAGTATCTCTGAACAGAAAATACTGAAATGATTTCAGACAAACGTTTAGAAATTTACAGTTTAAAGTGATTTTTTTTCTTTTGAACATTCTCAGCATTTGTCATTTGGCTTCATCACTGATATCAGTATCGCATTCTAGAAATAATATTTGAATTACAATGGAAACTTCTTTCATTGTGAACTGTGAGTTTGCTGTTTACAAAGTCACCTATTCTGTGTGTTTCAATCTGTAACAACTTTAAAATTGACTCACAAAATGTTTCTGTCAAAAAGAAATGATTATTTCAATTTTACTCATCTGTACGTTTAAAAGTACATCTTTCCTCTGCGAGTTTGAAAACAGTAAATATTCATTATTAATAAATAAATATGTGATAAATAAATGAAATAAATACATTATTTCAGCAGCAGAATATGTTGCTGTCAAACCTGTTGTTTTAGTTTCAGTGCAGCTGTTGAGTCAGATCAGTTCCTCTCCAGCTGAGGGAGGTTTTTGTACGACGTTGTATCACTGTGTGAACAAGTTGCTACCCTGCTGACAGTAGTAAACTCCTGAATCTTCAGCCTGAACTCCTCTGATGGTCAGAGTGTAGTCAGTCCCAGATCCACTTCCACTGAAACGATCTGAAACTCCAGACTGAAGGTTTGTAGCATAATAAATCAGGAGTTTAGGAGCTTCTCCAGTTTTCTGAAGGTACCAGCTGAGGTAGCTACTAACACTTGTACTGGTCTGACATCTGATGGAGACAGTCTGTCCTGGAACAACAGACTGAGATTCAGACTGAGTCAGGATGATTTGTCCTGATGAACCTGGAAAACATGAAAAAGAGGAGAAAGGTTATTGAGACAAATCCAGCTTGGAGAAAGATGATCAACATCCAAACAGAAGAGTCTCATTTCTTTAACATGGAGAATAGATGGAAGAAGGTAAATGCTGCTTGTTTCACTGTTTCTCCATCATAGCAGAACATCATTGTGGTGAACCTGGTTGCATCCTGAAGCAAAGTTTTCAGAAGAGAGTCTCACCGTGAACAAGGAGCCCCAGGGTGGCCAGCAGTCCAATCAGTGACATCATCATTGTGTTGACGGCGTGTCAGTGGCTCTGAAAGGCCTGGACAGCCACTGATCAACACTGGCCTCTTAACGGCTGGGAGCAGAGAGGCAGGACACATATGCAAACACACAGAGTCAGTGAACTGTAGCTGTCCTCAACATATCATGGTGTTTCCTCCTCACTGCTGACACAGATCACTGCTTATCATACTCATGGAGATCAACACAAACTCTGGACGTTACGTTCTCATTATTCTCCTTCTGCCTCTGAGGATTGTCTTGTGTTTGGTCTTCATGTGTATCAGATGAGTTTAGTTACAATATTAGTGAGATCAGACTCTCAAAGACGTCTGTTCATTTCTTCATCTGAAGACATTTAAACACATTTCTGCATGACATAACAAGAGGTGATCGAGGTAGAATTCATCTTCATTGTTTCAAACCTTTATCACTTAAAAAGCTTCAGGTCAAAGACAAAGAAATCTGGTGGATTTCTTCTGAAATGTTCTCAGCAAATGTTTTTCTGTGAGCTAATCAGAGACAAGAAGTGTTTATTAATATTTTCAGTGGAAACTTCATCAGTGCAGGATCTTTGTTTCAACATATAAACCCTGGTTAGACTCCATATCTCTTTAAATATTCTCCTGCTGATGTTGCTGCTTCAGCTCCTTAAATCTACTGATCCTGAAATCTATGTTTGTTCCTGATGATCTCTGTGTCTGTTAGTGATTTCAGGTGAACTGATGGATGAACATGTAGTCCATGTTTTCAGCAGCTCTCATGTCACAAAGACTGTCTGTCAGGTTTAGAAAGAACCTTCTTTCCTGGACATTTAAAAACTTACACTAAAGTTCAAGTACTATCCTTATCAAAACTCCCTATTGTGCCAAAATCTTGGAAACACCGGTGAATGCAGTGAAAGACTTCATTAGTCAGTGTTGTACTGAGCTCAGTCCAGTCTGGGTTTACAGATTCTTGATACTTCAGGATGCATGTGTACTTTAATTAACTAAATCTTTCAGATTCAAGAAGATTTTAAAACATTTCTACAGATCTCAGTGTGTTTCTGCTGGGAAAGTTTGTCATTATGCAGACGATACACTTCTTTACTAAACAGCTTCCGCTTTAACACACACTGTTGGATCTTTAAGAGTCTTTTAAACTTCATTCAGATTACTTAAACTGACTGTAAATGGGATTTGAAGGTTGTTTGTGTTTTCACTTCATGCTGTCAGAGTGGAACCAAAAATATTGAGATGATGGAACATGTTCTGTACAAATTAAGTTTTAAACTTTCAGGAGAAGATCTGTTTGTGTCCCAACCTGTAAATATTGTTTAAAGATCATAACATCATTCTTTGTGCTTATTTTACTGTGTGTGTGTGTGTGCGTGTGTGTGTGTGTGTGTGTGTGTCCTCAGTGAAGTGTATCAGTCTCTGCAGTCGCTTCCAGCTGCAGCAGTCAGTTCAGTTTCTGTTCAGTCTGACTGAGGGAGGTTTTTGTACGACGCTTTTTCACTGTGTGAACACCCACTGACTGTTGATGTTATGATAACTCTGACAGTAGTAAACTGCTGCATCTTCAGCCTGAAGTCCACTGATGGTCAAAGTGAAGTCAACTCCATTCCCTGCTCCACTTCCACTGAATCTGGACGAGATTCCAGATAATCTGTCTGATGTTCTCCAGATCAGAGGTTTAGGAACTTCTCCAGTTTTCTGTTGGTACCAGGACAGGAAGTATTGTGAACCAGTGTAGTGATAAACTGTTGGACTGACTTTACAGTCAACAGAAACAGTTTGACCCAGCTGCACTGATTTGGCTCCTGGCTGAGTCACGACAACATTTTGTCCAACAGACCCTGAGGAGAGAGAAGAAACACTGGACATGAGATGGTGAGGTGAAACTCAGCTACACTCCAAATGATTTTCACATGACAGAAAAATGATTTTCCTCACCCTGAGTGAAGCAGAGGAGAGTCCAGATGAGGACGGAGATCAAAGTCATGTTTTTGATGAGGAGGATTTCTGTGGCTTCTGTTGTCATGAAGGACAGCTGTCAGTCATCCAGTGTTCAACTCTCAGGACTATAAACTCTCCCAGAGCACTGGAGCATGGTGCTGCTGATGCAAAGTGGCTCTCTATGGAAATGCTCTGACTGACTCCAACAGGGACTTGGATTACTCTGATCATGCTGTTTCTCAATGGATCAATCCATTGATCAGAGTATTGATTAACAGTCAGTGATCATCTGAATGTGGATTTGGTTTGATGACTGTGGATACATTTTCTTTAAGAACGTCTTCTGTCTTGTTTCATTGAATGCCAGAACAACTTCACTTTGACTTTTAGACAGATGTAAAACTATATCTGTCAAAATGGGACTAATTCTGAACAATTGTGGCACTGTTTGATCAATATAATATGAAATAGTTCATTCTTTTAAAAACAGGAAGTGTTGATGTTGAGTTTGTTGTGTTCAAAGTCAGAGAGCCGTGTCTCTCTACAGTGAGAGGTTTTTGTACGGCGACTCAATCACTTTGTATCACTGTGGTGGACTTTTGGTGGAGGAACCAGACTGGATGTTGGAAGTAAGTTCAGTTTTTGATGGATTTTATTCATTTGTGAGCAACATTTTCTTTTCCACACGTACATTTTTTTCTACAAATTGAAATATGTGATTTTACATCTAAACTTCAGTTTTTTTCTCAGTAGTTTTGCGTTAAAAAAGCAAAGTGCAGTTTTGTATTTGAAATTAAATGGTGCATGTAATTACTATAATTACTTGGTGCAGAGGAGAAGTCGTGTATTTAGATTTTTAGATGAAAGCTGAAACTTGTAGTTGAAGTTTTGTCAGACAAAGTCAGAGAGCCGTGTCTCTCTACAGTGAGAGGTTTTTGTACGGCGACTCAATCACTTTGTATCACTGTGGTACACGTTCGGTGGAGGAACCAGACTGGATGTTGGAAGTAAGTTTCTGCTCAAATATTAAATATCGTATCAGCAGTTAAGGTTTTCATTTCTGTGTCTGAACATTTGCAGTAACTTTAAATTTCCATCAGACTGATGGAAATCACTTTAAAGACTCAACTGGATTCTTGGTTTCTCCTGTTTAACCTCGGTGTTGAACTCAAAGCAGCTTCACTGAACTTTTCATGACATGTTCCAGTTCATTTGTGAAATGTGAACAGCTTGAACTGTAGCAAAGATTCAAGAGCAACACTCGTACTTTACAAATGTTAAATCCAGCCTTTAATTCTCTGTTTTAAACTGTTTGGAAGTTGAGTTCAAAGTGTTTTAAACAGTGAGAATGAAGATGAAAATGTTCAAAATGCCACCAAATCTCTGATATAATGTCTCCGATGGTCTCTTGACCTCAGTTTGAAATCATTTTGACAGTTTTCTGAGGCTGTTTGGTTTCAAATCTGTCGTATGAACACTGTAAATATGCTGCTCAGTTATTTCTGGCTGATAATGTCCTTTAACAGTGGATCTGATTCACTTTTGTCCTTTTGAGAGTTTTGACAGGAAATATTTTTGTATAAATGTAGCAGGACTTTGAAGAAAATCATAAATGAGTGAAAATATATTTAAAGTGTATTTTATTCTTTTCTTCAAATAGTATCAAATCAAATACAAAGAGTTTTTGTTCTTTAAAATAGGATTCCTTTATTTCCAGTGTAGTTTGATATCTTTCAGGTCATATGAGGACTCTTTCTGTGCTGATATGCATGAGAGGTTTCTTGAAGGGAAGTGAAACAATGTGTGAGTGAGTGACTGGTGGAGCAGAAAAACCATCTGACAGAAACTCCTTAAAGGACTAAATCAACTCTCACACAGTAAAGGTGTCCAAGTGTCTGCTGTTTGATTGACAGCTGTGTGGTCCCTGTCCTCTAATCTGATTGGTGTCTCCTAGGTGACACCGCCCCCACCCTGACGGTGCTGCCCCCCTCCAGTAAGGAGCTGCAGCAGGGGAAGGCCACGCTCATGTGCCTGGCCAACAAGGGCTTCCCCTCAGACTGGAGACTGGCCTGGAAGGTGGACGGCAGCAGCAGCAGCAGCAGCAGCAGCTGGGAGGAGAGCAGCAGCCCCGGGGTGCTGGGGAAGGACGGCCTCTACAGCTGGAGCAGCACCCTGAAGCTCGATGCAGACCAGTGGAGGAAGGTGTGCTCTGTGACCTGTGAGGCCACCCAGGGCTCTCAGACTCCGCTCTCACAGACACTGAGGAGAGACCAGTGTTCCCAGTCCTGACCTGACTCACTGGGACTCTGATACTGGTTTTCCTCTGCTCCTGCTCTCACTCTGCACTCTCTAACTGTCTCTCTCTTTCTGATTTTCTCTCTGTCTCTTGCTTCTCTTTGCTTGTTTCTAATGTGTGATGTTGATAATTTCAGTATTTTCAGACAATAAAGATCAATTCATCAATTAAATTCTGTTTCCTTTTCTACTTTTTATCACATTTTATTTGTAAAAAGATGAAAACATTCTTAAAATGAATAAACCAGCAGCAGTTTGAGTGATATTTCATGGAGTGAACAAAAACAACACGATTTAGAAAAATAAAGAAAAACAGAGAAATGAGTTTTTCCAAATGAATCCAGATAATTATGCAAATTTATAATCAATAAAACTTGATCAATATTTCTCTCTGGTTACTGTCAAAATGTTTAATTGTTGATTTTTGAAAGAAGTCAGAAAACATCTGCTCCTTCAATCTGATCCCTTCACTGTAATCCTGTTTCAGTTGTCACCACATTGAAATATATTTGTTCACATTACTCACATATTTTGAATATATATTTCCATCAAGTAATGATTTTGTCGCCTGTATTCAGAGACAGGACTCTTAACCTGATTGTTAAATGTTGAATGCAGGACAGAAGTCTCCAGAATCTCTGAAGTATTTTCAGGATTAGAAATATAAAGTCAGATATCATCAGCATATAGAGATAACCAGCAGCTCGTCACTCTGACAGTCTTTGTGTCAGTCTTGAGGATTTGTTTTCACCCTCGTGTGTCGACGCCTTTACAATCATCCAAAGTGTTTTTAAGAATTTAGATTTGTTTGTGTCTGAATGTTTTTAAAGAGTTCTTTGATACAATATTTAGCAAAGATGTCCCACGTCGGGAATAAACTGATGAAGCAACATGAAACATTCAAAGTGTAATATCATGTGTATGACAATGTGTCATATGAATCTGATCTAATGTTGAATAAATGACATCCATTCACACTGTGCTGGTCTGAGAACAGTGTCACTAAATACAAACAGTATCTCTGAACAGAAAATACTGAAATGATTTCAGACAAACGTTTAGAAATTTACAGTTTAAAGTGATTTTTTTTCTTTTGAACATTCTCAGCATTTGTCATTTGGCTTCATCACTGATATCAGTATCGCATTCTAGAAATAATATTTGAATTACAATGGAAACTTCTTTCATTGTGAACTGTGAGTTTGCTGTTTACAAAGTCACCTATTCTGTGTGTTTCAATCTGTAACAACTTTAAAATTGACTCACAAAATGTTTCTGTCAAAAAGAAATGATTATTTCAATTTTACTCATCTGTACGTTTAAAATTACATCTTTCCTCTGCGAGTTTGAAAACAGTAAATATTCATTATTAATAAATAAATATGTGATAAATAAATGAAATAAATACATTATTTCAGCAGCAGAATATGTTGCTGTCAAACCTGTTGTTTTAGTTTCAGTGCAGCTGTTGAGTCAGATCAGTTCCTCTCCAGCTGAGGGAGGTTTTTGTACGACGTTGTATCACTGTGTGAACGGTGTGCTGTAACTCTGCTGACAGTAGTAAACTCCTGAATCTTCAGCCTGAACTCCTCTGATGGTCAGAGTGAAGTCAGTCCCAGATCGACTTCCACTAAAACGATCTGAAACTCCAGACTGAAGGGTTGTAGCTGAATAAATCAGGAGTTTAGGAGCTTCTCCAGTTTTCTGAAGGTACCAGTGAAGGTAGCTTGTACTTGTACTGCTTTTACATCTGATGGAGACAGTCTGTCCTGGAACAACAGACTGAGATTCAGACTGAGTCAGGATGATTTGTCCTGATGAACCTGGAAAACATGAAAAAGAGGAGAAGGGTTATTGAGACAAATCCAGCTTGGAGAAAGATGATCAACATCCAAACAGAAGAGTCTCATTTCTTTAACATGGAGAATAGATGGAAGAAGGTAAATGCTGCTTGTTTCACTGTTTCTCCATCATAGCAGAACATCATTGTGGTGAACCTGGTTGCATCCTGAAGCAAAGTTTTCAGAAGAGAGTCTCACCGTGAACAAGGAGCCCCAGGGTGGCCAGCAGTCCAATCAGTGACATCATCATTGTGTTGACGGCGTGTCAGTGGCTCTGAAAGGCCTGGACAGCCACTGATCAACACTGGCCTCTTAACGGCTGGGAGCAGAGAGGCAGGACACATATGCAAACACACAGAGTCAGTGAACTGTAGCTGTCCTCAACATATCATGGTGTTTCCTCCTCACTGCTGACACAGCTCACTGCTTATCATACTCATGGAGATCAACACAAAGTAACAAACTGAGAATTGATTTTATATCTTTAACCACTGGAAACACATGGCTGTGCTCGGTCATCATTTTCAGGACTCTTTATCTTTAGTACTGAAACCTGTCTGTTGCCACGGTTCAGCAGTGATGCCTGTCTGTTGCCATGGTTACTGAGCTCAGAGAGAGAAGTGAAACACTGAAGACCAGTTTGATCCAATCTAAGGGACACCAACAGAACCAGCAGCCTCCTCTGCTGCAACCAACAGGGTGGAGTTGATTTTCTGTTGTACTCAACATCAAAATCTCTTAATGTGGTGTACTCCACGTCATTCTACTGTTTGTGTACTGTGGAGATTGTTGAGGTCGAGAACAATGCCAAAATAAAAGTTTTATATTTACATTAACGTAATGTCTAATGACCCTGCGTTACATCGACCCTAACCTTTTAATAACCTTTTAATAACCTTTTAATAACACTTTTTAAATATTCTGCTGCCTGTGAACTTCCCTACACAAACTCTTCTATTCATGTTAAAACATATTTTATCTTCTTGTACATGATTTTTACCTCATATTATTCAAACTTAATGTCCCCCGTATGCTAAACTGATTCTCATCAGATCAACAGACGTTAAGCTGATAAAGAGACGATCTTTTAGACTGTGCTGCCTCTCAGTGGTTCAACAAGAGAAGATTTATCACAGTCCTCACATTTGTACTGCACTCCAGTAATCTTGTGTACGTTGAGGAGTAATATTGTGTACATTGAGGAGTAATATTGTGTACATTGAAGAGTAATCTTGTGTACGTTGAGGAGTAATCTTGTGTACATTGAGGAGTAATATTGTGTACATTGAGGAGTAATCTTGTGTACATTGAGGAGTAACACTATGTACGTTGAGGAGTAATATTGTGTACATTGAAGAGTAATCTTGTGTACGTTGAGGAGTAATCTTGTGTACATTGAGGAGTAATCTTGTGTACATTGAGGAGTAATCTTGTGTACGTTGAGGAGTAATCTTGTGTACATTGAGGAGTAATATTGTGTACATTGAGGAGTAACACTATGTACGTTGAGGAGTAATATTGTGTACGTTGAGGAGTAATCTTGTGTACATTGAGGAGTAATCTTGTGTACATTGAGGAGTAATATTGTGTACATTGAGGAGTAATCTTGTGTACATTGAGGAGTAATCTTGTGTACGTTGAGGAGTAATCTTGTGTACATTGAGGAGTAATCTTGTGTACGTTGAGGAGTAATCTTGTGTACATTGAGGAGTAACACTATGTACGTTGAGGAGTAATATTGTGTACGTTGAGGAGTAATCTTGTGTACGTTGAGGAGTAATCTTGTGTACATTGAGGAGTAATATTGTGTACATTGAGGAGTAACACTATGTACGTTGAGGAGTAATATTGTGTACGTTGAGGAGTAATCTTGTGTACATTGAGGAGTAATCTTGTGTACATTGAGGAGTAATATTGTGTACATTGAGGAGTAATCTTGTGTACATTGAGGAGTAATCTTGTGTACGTTGAGGAGTAATATTGTGTACGTTGAGGAGTAATCTTGTGTACATTGAGGAGTAATCTTGTGTACGTTGAGGAGTAATCTTGTGTACATTGAGGAGTAATATTGTGTACATTGAGGAGTAATATTGTGTACGTTGAGTCACTGTTCAGATTAACATTTGACACAAAATAAACACTGAATCTGTTTTTCACACATTCCATGACCGCTGTAAATCTACACACTGCTCCTTTAAGTATAATATATTTGTTTGTAATTGATCAATTTATTAAATATTAATTTGTACAGTAAATGCTATTTGGATGAGAACTGTGCTGGAAAGTAACTTTACCTAAACCTAAAGTGCATTTACTTTGAGCACATCAGTACAAAGCATTAAAAGCATTTCTGCATCTACATTTGTCTGAAAGTATACTGACTCAAACGTCAAACACAATTAGCTCATATTAAAATTAAACTACGACTATATAAAGTTGTTAAACTGAGCTCCACCTCCACCAGCTGTGACATATTTCAAGTTTGGATATATATATATATATATATATATATATATATATATATATATATGAAAAACTAAACTAGAATCTGAAAAATGTGTATGAATGTTCTATACACTGTAACACTGTACAAAGTTGTGACAACAATGTACAAGTATTGAGAAGTATCATAGGATATATTATTTCTATAAAGATTTTATTCATTTTTTACCTTTATATATTTATTTATAGAATCTGAGCACAGGCTTCATTGAAATGCAGACTGATGTTATAGGTTAGTTTACTGTGTTTACATACTGATACTGTATGTAGTAGTAGTACTGTGAATACTTACTTTAAATGCACAGATATTACTGCTAACATAGTATTATTACTGTAGTATTATTTTACTACATGAGGGAGTATTTCTTTTTTCATGATACTCACGGAACCTTTGCACCGCAGACACTGTTTCCCTCCGGACGTCTTCTCGTGTCAGACCTCAGCCTCTGTTTACATTCTCTGTCCGTTAACGGAACCCGGCCACGTCCGTCGGCGTTTTATCCGGTACACGGTTCGTCAGCTCGAGCCGACATGTCCGCGGAGCTGCAGGTGTTCCTCCCGTCCTCCTCTCCGTTCCCTCCCGGAGCGGTGGAGCCTCTCGGCGGCGCGGAGCCGCAGAGCAGCCCGCAGGCGGAGACGGAGACTCTGAGGCTGTTCGTCACCGAGCGGCTGACCGCGGCGGTGGATGACATCCTCGGTGTGTTCCTGCAAACTGTGGCCCGGTACCGGGAGCAGATAGACCGACAGCGGAGACAGCTGGACAGCCTGAGGTCCGAGGACGGCAGGTGGAGCCGGGCAGCAGGTCGGTGTGTGTCCCCGGAGCTTTACAGGTGTTATATTAACGTTATATTAACGTTGCATGAACGTTCCTGACAACAGAGCAGTCAGTAAACTGAACTTACCGACACGTGTCAGAGATTTACAGGTGAGATGAAGTCCAGGTAACGTCATACAAAGGTGACACGTGACGCTATACGAACTGTCTATCAGCTGTTTCAGGTAGAAGCAGCTGATCACCTGATTTAAATCACCTGTGATTGATGCTCACACACACACAGCAGCTGGCCTGTGCTCACCTGCTCACGTTCAGGTGTGACTGTTAACTGATAAATGCAGAAATGTCACACTCAGCGTCGTGCTGTTATTTATTAATATCGGCACGATGTTGACTGTGATATTTCTTTATTGACCCGAGTGTGTATATACGTTTTTATTCTTTTACATTTATGTTTAAATCAAACTGCTGCACCCGGGATACCACGCAGCAACCGCCGTGTCCGTGAAGTGAAGCACCAAAAAACTGCAGTTCCTCTTCTCGTCCACTAGAGGCTGGCTCCATAAGGGACCGGCGGTTGGGGTTGTGAGGTGGTGTGGGTGGTGTTGCTATTTGGCTCGTTGCCTGACGTCATTTTGGGGACATTACTGCCCCAAACCAGAAGGTGGCAGTAGTGCACCTAAAAGCAGTTTTCCCGCCCACATTAACCAAGAACAGAGAAGAAGAAGACGGCGATAAGAACGTTGACCCGGAGCTTTGTTTCATCCTTTCACTGACCGATTGTAGATTTCAGGATACGTGTAGATTGCAGCGATCAGTCTCTCCTCCGAGGTTTGTCTTCCCGTCTTCCCGTGGGCGTCTTCCGGTCTGGCTGCCGGTTTTTGATTGGCTCGCGGAGCGTGACGTCAGGCTCCGTTTTCCCAAAAGTTGAATCTGGATCAACCTCTCTCCCGCACGCCGGCATGCCGAAAAGGACCACCCCGACTGAAATGAATGGAAAAACCTGAGTTTTCTCCGGAGCACTGGATCCTGTCTGAATCCTCCATAAGTCCCCATGTTCAAATGTCCAACTTCACAGCAGAAATAAACATGTTTACAGCCTGGTACAAAAAACAGTTTTGGTCTCTATAGCTAATTTCCCCGTTCATGACAACTGTACTGAGGGTGAATTTTTATACAACTCACCTGTTCAGATTATATTAAGGCTTAAAGTTATGCAGGATTAAGAGCGTGGACGCTTTGATTGACAGGTGGGTGTGGTCACAGGTGCTTCACTCAGCTCCACTAGTAACAGGTAAAGCCATCTCATGTTCTCAGACTGTTCCTCTCTTTCTCTGCCTCCCTTCAGAGCCTCTGCAGGAGCCCTCCTGGATAAAAAAGTGTCCTGACGAGCAGATCCTGAGCGTCCAGCTGGACAGCGTGGACGGACAGACGGACGCCGGCGCCTCGGCCGCTCAGATCAAAAGAGAAGCTGGTCGTGGCGACTGTGGAGCGTCGGAGCCAAGCGGTGACTGTGAACCGGCCGGCGGGTCAGAAGCAGCGAGGGACGGCCGACTCCTCGCTGAGGGCTCGGAGACTGAAGACAGCGGAGACTACTGGAGGGAGGATGCAGGACTCTGGAGACCGGAGGAGACGGAGGAAGCGGAGGGGCCGAGCTCGAACGTGAGGAGCTCCACCGATCTGTCACAGCAGCCTCCACCGACTGCGTTCAGCTGTAAAGTTTGTGGCGAGTCCTTCCAGAGGATCGGTTACCTCATCACTCACTCCTCGGCACATTTGAGGGACTGCGGCCTGTGCGGGAAACATCTGGAGCTCACGGAGAGCCTGAAGCTTCACCTCCGCGTCCACAGAGAAACGGCGTTCCGCTGCAACGTCTGCGGTCAGAGCTTCACCCTGCGCGGGAACCTGAGGACGCACATGAGGATCCACTCGGGCGAGCGGCCGTACCGCTGCACCGTCTGCGGCAAGAGCTTCGGCAGGAGGGCGACGCTGGTGCGGCACGTCCGCAGCCACACGGGCGAGAAGCCGTTCAGCTGCACATACTGCGGGCGCAGCTTCGTGGAGAAGGGCAACCTGACGGTGCACCTGCGGACGCACACCGGCGAGAAGCCGTACTGGTGCTCCATCTGCGACCGGCGCTTCAGTCAGCTGTCCTGCTTCTACAAACACCCGTGTCAGAGGCGAGGCCTGACCGCTGACTGCCAGAATACGTGATGGGATCATGGAGAATTTCAAAATAAACTTCCTTCAGGGGCCGTGAAGGCTGATCGCTCTTATTCTGACATTTTCATGATGTCAGCGCTGCTCAGGGTCGTCACAGGAAAACATTTTCTCCATAAAATATGATCCAGTTTCACCAAAATCAGTGAAATGGTTGGTGGTGTGTGACTTAGTGCCGTAAAGCGTTTTACACAACAGTTAGTTTTGACTGAGTTGTTTGAGAGTTGTTCCATGAGTGCTGATATAGAGCACAACAGCACCGAGACTTTTATCTACATTGATCATTTTACAGCTGTTCCAAATCTGTTAAATTAACGGTTGTCACCTGTCTTAAATTGTAAAACTCTAAATGGTCATGAGACAAAGGGAAGGAAAGAAGTCTGGGTACTTAAGCTCAGACATCCAGGTGTGCTCATACCACATCAGGCAAATTAGAGAGTAAAAATGAAGCAAACGCTATGAGGCGAACAACACAGGCTTTGAACTGCTTTCAGACTCGGCTAAGTCTCAAAAATATGAACATTGACGTTGGGCTGCAGTAACATGTTGACTTATAGAACAGAGCTAACACGCTAGTGCTCAGGAAGTGTTTATGTATTGCTTGACAACAGTGCAGTCCAGCTGTGAAACTGTTAATTAAAATGATGAAATAAACAAACAAATCTGCTACTGTTCACTCATAAATGGAGCTTGTGGAATAAAAGAAATGTTATTCTGAATATCAGCACGCTGCTGATATTCAGAATAACAGAACGACCTCAGTGTGATATTTCTTAAATGTACTTCTCCTGACCCTTCTCCTCTCCAGTTCACCTGATTACAAGTCAGTGTAGCATCAACATGATACCAAACTAATAACTAAATCCTTTATTTATTATTTTTTTGTATTTAAAGTCCTATTTGAACAAACATCAGTTTATTTATTGTGTTTTTTTTTTTTGTTATTCTATAAGATGCTACTCTGATTATTGTTTAGAATATAATATCTGGACATATGTTTATGATCAAGGTCATAATCAGTGGTGATATTTTACTGTTGGACCTGAATGTGGTGCCTGTTAAAGCCAAGCTGTAACCTCTGTGGCTGGAAAATGAAGCCAACGCTGAAGTACCAAAAACTGCAGTTCCTCTTGTCGTCCACTTGAGGCCGGCTCCAGAAGTGAGTCAGTCTCCATAAGTCCCCATGTTAAAATGTCCAACTTCACAGCAGAAATAAACATGTTTACAGCCTGGTACAAAAAACAGTTTTGGTCTCTATAGCTAATTTCCCCGTTCATGACAACTGTACTGAGGGTGAATTTTTATACAACTCACCTGTTCAGATTATATTAAGGCTTAAAGTTATGCAGGATTAAGAGTGTGGACGCTTTGACTGACAGGTGGGTGTTACAGATTTCTTGTTTGAGCAACCAGGCGTCATTTAGCCCACCTCAGGTCCAACGATGATCCACGTCTCTGTCGATATTTAGATTAGCCAGGAGGTGGAAGAAGATCCAACATGGCGGCTGCCAGCGCTGCATATTTTTTTTTTTTTTTTTCTTCCTGTATTGAGAAAGTACAACAGTAACAAAAGTGGCATTGTTTTCATAATACATAATCCAGAACTATAGAGAGAATGACAAGGGAACATAAAACTGACATTAATGCAACATATGTCAAAATGCTTCAACATAAAGTGCAAGAGCAGATTGAATAAAATAAATAATAAAATGGACACAATGAAAAAAAAAAAGGTAATTAAACTAGTATAAAAGAAAATTTTTCTACTTTCATAAGGGGGAATTCAGATTGATTTCATCTATCCAATTCAGTAGGGAAATTTTTAAAGATATAAATTTTGGCCTTTATTGTTGTTACAAGTTTTAGAGATTTTATATATGTTTTAAATTCATTCATAAATACACTAAATTTGGGGGATGATTTTAGTACTCTATTCTTGTGGATAAAGAATTTAGCTAAGCATGGGATCACATTGCAACAGAGTTCATCATTTTTGGCCAGCGCTGCATATTTTCAGCTTCAAAACAGCTCTGGGTGAAGTCACTCAGGCTCTGTCCATTCTTCATACTGTCATTAGTTAAAGCTCCAGTATGTCTGAAGGAGAGAAGCTTGGAACATGTTATATTCAAAGAAATAAGCTTTGCCTTCACAATTCTTTAATATTATTTGTTCCAGGGAGGAAAGAACAGTCTCTTCTTCCAGAGTGTAAATGATGAATTCCCTCGCATTGTGCTGAAGTTCAGTTTTTAGGACAAAGATGAGTTGACAAGCTTTGGTGGAAACTGAAGAACAGTAAGAAATTATTTATGAATAATCATCTTCCACATATTTCGTCCTATAAACAGGTAGGATCACTTTCTCCCGGTGGTGGGCGTGTCCGACCCGCAGAGACGTCGCTCCATGAAATAGTTTCACTTTCAGAATCAACCTCGGTCCCTAAAATCGACCTAGTTCCCCATGACGTGTGAGACTTTTCTGAGTTGTGATTGGTCGGAACTTCGCCCTCGTACATCCTGTCGTGACCGAGTGTCCGCGGAGTTTTGTCAAACCATGCAGCTGATTTTGCTTCTGCTTTTTCTGCTTTCATGTCATGTTGCATCATCAGGTAAGATCACATTTATCTCTATTTAAATCTGATTCATATGCAGCTGATCTGGGAGCTGTGCATTCACAAAGCGGCTTTATCAATATATCAGCTGTTGGTTAAAGGGAATGCAGCCTGTTCCCTGCCATATGTAACTTCATTAAAGCATAACCATGAACACAACATGTTAGTTCAACAGAAATGCATTATAAGACATGCTGGATCAAACGCTCTTTGCAATCATGTGGAAGTCATTTTGTTTTTCAGAATAAATGCAGTTTACACACAGAATAACACAAACAACAACACAACATACTGTAACTGCAGAGAAACAGTGATGTTCAATCCAGTGGGTCTCCAATCAAATTTGTGTTTTGACAAATTGTAATGTTAAATTCATGTTTGGTGTTCTAAGAACATATTTCTCTTTGGGACTTTTCCAGTTTCTATTTGAATAAAAGTGAAAGTATCATTCTGCCACCTGACACTCACACCAGCAGCTGTAATCCTGATTTAATGAGTTGATGTTATTCTGAACTTGAGCTTGAGCTATGGAGGCGGCACAAACAGGTATACACTTGCCATCACATCAGTTTTGAGATTGTCTGCAAACTCAGACATAAACACTATCATGAAGATTATCCTGATGCTGCCAGTTAGCATCATTTGGAATATGATGACCGAAAAATGAATGAGTGGACACACACGGAACATCCATCAGGATGCCCTGCAAGAGTTTGATGCACTGGAGAGACTCAGAGGAACTTAAAATAGACTTATCTTAAAAAATGTAAATGGAGTGCGAGATGGACGGGTGGATTGGTGTGATGTCAGCAGTAGTGCGGACACCGTATGGGTCTGTAGGAGGGAAAGAGGGAGCTAAGCTAGAAGGCAAAGCTCTCTACTTTGCAGCCCTCACTTACTGTATGGTCATGAGCTTTGGATAGTGTCTGAAAGAATGAGAAAGCAGATACAAGCGACTGAAATGAGTTTCCTCTGTCGGGTGGTCGGGCTCAGCCTTAGAGATAGGCTGAGGAGCAGAACCAGCTGAAAACATAATAAATAATAAAAATGGTTATTATGGAAGCCATGTGAATAAGTAAGTAAACCACGATCTGAATGGAGCTAAATAAGTAATAATAGCATCATGAGGAGTAAAAAGTTTCAGTCTTAGTGTCCTCATTCACGATCCTCGAGGTCTGAGGGTAGAAGCTCTTCCTGGGCCTCTCAGTTCTGGTCTGGTGAATCTAGAATCTTTTTCCTGATCGCAGCAGGAGAAAGGGCCATTATCCAGCTCATCAGGACCCTTAAAGAGTCCCCTAGCTTTATTTTTGCTGGCTGTGGTATAGATATCTTTCAGGCAGGTAGAGCGCCACCTGTCGTCTTTGCAGGGCCTTGTGGTCTTGTTCGGAGATGTTCCCTGTCAGGATGCTCTCGATGTTTATTGTACAACAAAAGACGTAACAGGACAACATGGGGAAACCAAACAGTAAATAAATAAAGTGAGTATTAGCAAAACCAGTCGTCATTTTTATGGTGAGGCGGCGGGGGGCTGAATGTAACTAAGAAACTAATAGACTGTCTAATCTAACTTAGTTACTTTTAAAATCAAGTAATCATAAAGTAACTAAGTTACTTTTTAAAGGAGTAATCAGTAATCAGATTACTTTTTCAAGGTAACTGTGGTAACACTGCCACTGACAAAAGAATACTAAGATACTAATATACAGATACTAATACTATAATAACAGGGAAGGTGAAGCAATCCATACCAAGCAATCAGGCAAGAAATATGTATGGCAGTTAGCGACAAGAGACAAATCATTTTGTGATCCTGTCTGACAAACATATTCATGGCACAATTTGATCTAACAATCATTTTGCAAGAAAGTTCTTATATAAGTTGTTGTCTAGTCAAATATATTTTAGAATACTTTGTATACAGAATTATTCCCAAAGTCAGCTATGGAAACATTTGTCCCTGAAAAGTTGCTATGCTACGAATGAGCATTTTGAAGCCTGAAATCTTCACGTTACCTGGACATAGTCTCCGTGACGTCCCCGCAGACTGTCTAAAACCTGGACATAGTCTCTGTGACGTCCCCGCAGACTGTCTAAAACCTGGACGTAGTCTCCGTGACGTCCCCGCTGACCGACTAAAACCTGGACGTAGTCTCCGTGACGTCCCCGCTGACCGACTAAAACCTGGACGTAGTCTCCGTGACGTCCCCGCTGACCGACTAAAACCTGGGCGTAGTCTCCGTGACGTCCCCGCAGACTGTCTAAAACCTGGACGTAGTTTCTGTGACGTCTCCGCAGACTGTCTAAAACCTGGATGTAGTCTCCGTGACGTCCCCGCAGACTGTCTAAAACCTGGACGTAGTCTCCGTGACGTCCCCGCAGACTGTCTAAAACCTGGACGTAGTCTCCATGACATCTCCGCAGACTGTCTAAAACCTGGATGTAGTCTCCGTGACGTCCCCGCAGACTGTCTAAAACCTGGACGTAGTCTCTGTGACGTCTCCGCAGACTGTCTAAAACCTGGACATAGTCTCCGTGACATCTCTGCAGACTGTCTAAAACCTGGACGTAGTCTCTGTGATGTCCCTGCAGACTGTCTAAAACCAATGAGCATTTTGAAGCCTGAAATCTTTATGTTATTGCTTCTCTGCTTTTTCTACAGTGATACACTCCCTGAAACATGTCTACACTGCATCCTCTGAGGTCCCAAATTTCCCAGACTTTGTGGCCGTTGTGTTTGTGGATGGAATTCAAACAGATCATTACGACAGCATCACCAAGATGACGGTGCCTACGCAAGCCTGGATGGACCAAGTCAGAGCTGACGATCCTGACTACTGGAAGAGACAAACTTTGTACTGGGAAGGTCAAGAGCAGTATGGAAGAGTCAACATTGAGACTGTAAAGAGGCGCTTTAACCGCTCTGAAGGTGTGTTTACTCAATGTGTCACTTCTTACTGCTAAGAGGGTTTTAGCAACCGGCTCTATGGATGGAAATTAAGCAGTATGACTTCAAAGGGTGCAATAACTGAACTAAACTGGATGTAATGGTGGTAGTACAATGTAATTCATTTATTTATCATCTTTATATTGTGATCTATGATTTTGGTGAATTCTATTGTTTCTACTCTGCTTTGGTCACTGGTGCAGAATTTTCTAACTAAAAAAGTTTTGTGTCTTAACCTGTGTTGTCTGTGTTTCCACCTCTCTTGCAGGCATCCATGTAATCCAGGTGTTGAATGGCTGTGAATGGGATGATGAGACTGGAGAGGTTAATGGTTTTGGTCTAATTAGTTATAATGGAGAAGACATCTTAATATTGGACATGAAGGCACAGAGATGGATTGCTACAAAACCACATTTTCTTCGAACTCAGCATAAGTGGAATAATGATAAAGGATGGTTAGAGTTCATGGACCATCGTTTGACCAAGGAGTGCCCCGTGAGACTGAAGAACAGTTTGGACTTCGGGAAGAGCATTCTGCAGAGAACAGGTAAGACTATACACTTTATGATGTAAGTATGAAATACATTTACAGCTACACCTTATTTATGCTTCAACCTGATGCACATAGATTAGTTCATCATTTTGAAAGATAAGATTGATCTCTGTCATTCATATGTCTGTTCTCACACTATGTAACTTTGGGCTGGAATGATGGACAGTGAAGTAAACTGCTGCCAACTGTAGCTGCTGTTAGCTAATGTTAGCTCAGTTTGTTAGCTGCTGTTAGCTAATGTTAGCTCAGTTTGTTAGCTGCTGTTAGCTAATATTAGCTCAGTTTGTAAGCTGCTGTTAGCTCATGTTAGCTCAGTTTGTAAGCTGCTGTTAGCTCATGTTAGCTCAGTTTGTTAGCTGCTGTTAGCTAATGTTAGCTCAGTTTGTAAGCTGCTGTTAGCTAATGTTAGCTCAGTTTGTTAGCTGCTGTTAGCTAATGTTAGCTCAGTTTGTTAGCTGGGCTGCCCGGACTGTGAGCTCAGAGCACCGGGGGAGTGTTAGTGTTTGTACCACAGGGCTAAATCTGGGACTGACTTTTAGTGGTTGGTGAGAGCTTGGTGAAATAAAAGGCTGAAAGACAGACGCCGAGCTGGGCTGACTGCTGTTGGACTAGTCAGTAATATTAGCTGGCTGCTATGCCTGCTGTTGGTGACCTTGTTGATGTTTGGCTGTTAGTTAGTTTTTGATCAGAAGTAATGTAATCAGAACAAATACTCGAGTACAGCTGAACATAGTGACCACAGTGGGATTACACTCTGACGCTGAAGGCAACAAATCAGAACTAATTCTATGCAATGTTGCTTTTAAAGCCTCACTAATTTCCTAAAACAGTTGCTCATTATAGTTTTTATCAAACAAGCAGGAGATTTTCAGCCTGGATACCTGAAATGAATGGCGTTGGCCGATCTTAAGATGTAATTTCACATTGCATTTTAAAGTTGTCTTTCTTGGTCTGTCCTCCAGAGCCTCCTTTGATGTCTCTCCTCCGGAAGACTCCCTCGTCTCCTGTGAGCTGCCACGCCACAGGTTTCTACCCTGACAGAGCTGTGATGTTTTGGACAAGAGATGAAGAGGAGCTTCACGAGCATGTGGACCATGGTGAGCTGCTCCACAATCATGATGGGACCTATCAGATGAGCGTGGACCTGAATCTCTCGGTTATCCAACCACATGAGTGGAGGAGGTACAAGTGTGTTTTTCAGCTCTCCGGTGTTGAGGATGACATTTTCATCGGGCTGGACCCAGCAGTGATCCAGACTAACTGGGGTAAGTAGCAGAGGTGGAAAACTTTCGAAGCAGTTCGTACAATGTCCAAAACCACATGTAGTCTCTCGTATTACTATTTGCAAAATGTCAAACTATTCCTCTAATTAAACTTTTGAGGTAATTGTATTTTGCTGGAGTATTTCCATTTGTGTCTACTTTATACATCCTGCATAGAGAATTTGATTTCATAGTTCTCTGTTGTTTTATCCAGTGGATACGCCCAGTGAGACACCCACCATCATTTTGTCTGCAGTGGTCGCAGTGACTCTGATCTTTTCAGTGGCCATTGGAGTCACAGTTTACAAAAAGAAAAAAGGTGAGACTGAAACTTTTAAAATATGTTATCAGGATTCTTGTCTTTTGTGGCTTTAACCTGACTGTCTAAACAGTCTAAAACCTGGACGTAGTCTCCGTGACGTCCACACACACTGTCTAAAACCTGGACGTAGTCTCCGTGACGTCCCCGCAGACTGTCTAAAACCTGGACATAGTCTCCGTGACGTCCCCGCAGACTGTCTAAAACCTGAACGTAGTCTCCGTGACGTCCCCGCAGACTGTCTAAAACCTGAACGTAGTCTCCGCGATGTCCCCGCAGACTGTCCAAAACCTGGACGTAGTCTCCGTGACGTCCCCGCAGACTGTCTAAAACCTGGACGTAGTCTCCGTGACGTCCCCGCAGACTGTCTAAAACCTGAACGTAGTCTCCGTGACGTCCCCGCAGACTGTCTAAAACCTGGACGTAGTCTCCGTGACGTCCCCGCAGACTGTCTAAAACCTGGACGTAGTCTCCGTGACGTCCCCGCAGACTGTCTAAAACCTGGACAATGCAAACCAAATATTTAAGTTTTATATAAGTTTAAAAGATATTTGTAGCACTTTGAGTGACCTTGAGAGTGCATGAAATAATTCTCTTTCATTTTCTTTTAATTTCAGCCAAGTTCCCTTCAAATTGTGAGTATTTTCCTTTGACCTACACTCTGTACTAACTGTGCATTGGTAGTTTATGAGAGTCAGATTTACTTTAGCTCTGTATGAAATAAACTTGTTAACAATGTATGACTGACCTTCCAGCTACTGACAACATTGAGCTGTCTGAGAAACTGAAACCAGAAACCTGATTCCAGACAGGCTTCTGTGGGCGCGATGTGAGTTATTTCCACTCTATAATCATGTTTTACACTTCCTTCTATTTGTTTTGGCAATCTGAAACACATTTCTAATAGAAAAGGAAATTTAGGTACAGCTGATGAAGTTAATTTTTTTCTTTTTGTCTCTAGGTTTGACTGGAGCAACATGACGCGTCGTCCAGCATGTTGTTAGTTTTTTATGTGAAATTGATGATTAATTGGATCATTTGACATTTTTGTCCTTTCTTTGGCTGAAACCAAGAAGGCAGCAGCTTAAAGTCTCCATGAAGCCAAAACTGATGCTTAAGTGTATATCTCATATGTTTAATGTTTCAGCTTGGTTTGGTTTGAAGAAACTGAGACAGACTTTGTGCAACCAAACTATACTACAAAGGGCACTGGATATTTTTTGGTACAAACAGGACAGACAAGTGTTGTGACACTACCAGTACTTACGGTAAATATAGATCTGAAGATGGACTGGAGTTTTTCAGTGACCCTAAATCCACCACATTTGTACACACAACATTAACAGAGTTTGTTTTATTAAAAGGCAGCACATTTTAGTCACGTATGTCCCAGTCTGAAGCTAAAAAACTGCAGATTTCAGAATGTCAGAGGATTATTTTGTACCCTGTGTCCAGCCAGGGAGGAAAAGGTATATTAACAAACTCAGTATTTTCTGTGTGCCTCTTGCATAGCTCCGTTAAGCTCCACAGTTTGTCTGTCTAGGTTTTATGCTAGCTAAGGATAGAAATCTTATTTATTCATCTTCGTTTATTCTGGAATAGGTATTGAATTATGTTTACTGACAGCGGATTCATATTTACTTTGTTTCCCTATCAAAAGAGACCAAAATGTGCATACAGGCATCATGGTAGACGGGCTATTTCTGATTCGTTTGGTGTCGCTGTGTTTCTTTGGGCTGGGCGCAGCTTTAGTTCAAGTTTACAGTAAAGAACAGAAACATAATGCTTGTTTTGTTTCTAAGATCCAAAAATCTGTATTATTTTTCCAGTTAATGTTTGTAGCACATATATTTCTGACTCCAAACTTAATCCAAGTATAATTTGTTTTGATACTGAAAAAAATATATTTTACATTTTACTCTTTTACATAAATAGATAAATAAATATTAATTAAATGCAGTTCACCTTACCCGCTCTTCCGTTTACATTTGTAGAAAATCTCACTGAAGCTAAATATAATAAACCAAGTAAAGCACATGGTGCATTATCTATGTTTGATAAACTCTAACTTACTGAAGCGTGGTTTGAAAAAATCGAATCCAAAATAAAGTATTGTGAAATGTATTATTTAGCAGAAATAGCCAATTCATAAGTTCATCAGGAAAACATCATGTGGCAATTTTTATCATTTTATTAAACGACTGTATTTTATTTTTATTTTGAAAAATATGAACAAAAAGAAGCATCTGTTTGTCAGTCAGAGTTCTTCAACCTTTCCTGGTTCTTATCCACATTTTAGGACCCAAAGTGGTCACAGCATTGATTAATACATCATCTGTCTGCGACCCAAACCAGAGGTTGAGAAACTTTGGTCTCTTTGAATTATGTAACTGTCATATTGACCATAAACAGGCAAAGAGTCTTGACAGCAATTAAAGTAATAAAATCTAATATGACTGTTTATTAAAAAAAGAGTCTATTTTTATTCATTTTGTTTTTCAAGAGCAGATTCTCAATAAAAGTCCATAAATCTCTGAATGTGTTTTTGTGTTTATTAAATGACGCAGACAGGAAGTGACGTCATAATATGATTTGATGAATATTTTTAATTAATTAATAATCAGTTAAAACATGTCGTTAGACTTCCGGTCCAGCAGGCGGCGCTGCGTCACACATCTCACCTGACTGCCCCCTCACTGAGCATGCGTACAGAGACCAACCTGGAAGTGAAGCTAATAAACAACCGAGCAGCAGCTCGACGCTCCGGTTCCCGCTCGTGTCTCTCGTGTCTCTCGTGTCTCTCGTAAGATGTCAAAGATCGAGATGCTGAGGCTGCTCATCAACCAGCGGCTCACCGAGGCCGCGGAGGAGATCTTCGGCGTGTTCGGGAGGACCATAGCCGAGTACGAGGAGCAGATCACCCGATCCAAGCTGGAGATAGACCGGCAGAGACGGCTGCTGGAGCTCAGCACCAAGCCCAAGATCAGCGTGCACGTCAACAGCTCAGGTGAGACACCTGAGGGGGGGGGGGGCAGGTCAGGTGAGACACCTGAGGGGGGGGACAGCTCAGGTGAGACACCTGAGGGGGGGGGGGGAGGTCTGGTGAGACACCTGAGGGGGGGGACAGGTCAGGTGAGACACCTGAGGGGGGGGGGGAGGTCTGGTGAGACACCTGAGGGGGGGGACAGGTCAGGTGAGACACCTGAGGGGGGGGGGGGCAGGTCAGGTGAGACACCTGAGGGGGGGGACAGGTCAGGTGAGACACCTGAGGGGGGGGGGGGGCAGGTCAGGTGAGACACCTGAGGGGGGGGACAGGTCAGGTGAGACACCTGAGGGGGGGGACAGGTCAGGTGAGACACCTGAGGGGGGGGGGGGGCAGGTCAGGTGAGACACCTGAGGGGGGGGACAGGTCTGGTGAGACACCTGAGGGGGGGGACAGGTCAGGTGAGACACCTGAGGGGGGGGGGGGGGGGGCAGGTCAGGTGAGACACCTGAGGGGGGGGACAGGTCAGGTGAGACACCTGAGGGGGGGGGGGGACAGCTCAGGTGAGAGAGAGAGAGAGAAACAGCTGAGACAGAGAGAGAGAGAGACAGAACAGCTGAGAGAGAGACAGAGAGAGAGAGAGAGAGAAAAGCTGAGAGAGAGACAGACAGACAGACAGAGAGAGAGAGAACAGCTGAGAGAGACAGACAGAGAAAGAGAGACAGAGAGAGAGAGTCACATGTCCACCTGACTCACTGTAACATGTGATCACACTGACTGTTCTCTGCTGTGATTGGCAGCTCTCTCTGAGCAGCAGGACTGGAGCTCCAGTCTGGACCTGAACGAGCTGAAGCCTCCTCACATCAAGGAGGAGGAGGAGGAGGAGGAGGAGGAGGAGGAGCAGCTGTGGCCGCCTCTGCAGGAGGAGACGCCTCAGGCGGGGGAGCAGAACGACGTCAAGTTCGTGTTGTTCCGGAGCGGCGGAGCGAGAACCGAGCTGGACGACGATCACATGACCTCGCTGTCAAAGTGCCGAGGCCCGGAGGACCAACAGCAGCCGGGCACGTCGGTCGTGCTCGACGAGGACGGCGCCGACGCTTCGGACCCGGCTTCAGGTAACGGCCAGCTGGACTGCGCCGACCTGGAGGCTGCGGCGCTGTCCGAGGTGGTGGACTCGTACATCTGCACCATCTGCGGCCGAGCGTTCGCTCAGCGCGGACACTGGGCCAAACACGTCCAGGTCCACCGCAAGGTCGAGAACAAGGCGGACAAGTCGTACACGTGCGACATCTGCGGGAAGAGGCTGACGCGCTTCGACGGCTATCAGAAACATTTGAGGATTCACACGGGCGAGAAGCCGTACTGCTGCGACGAGTGCGGACGAAGATTCAGTGACAACTCCAACTACAAACGACACATCCGCACGCACGTCGGACAGAAAACGCCGCAGAGCTGAGGACGCCGGGCGAGGACGGGGGACGCCGGGCGAGGACAGACGCCAGGCGAGGACGGACGCCGTGACCAGCAGACGAGGTTTCACGCACGTGACGGTCACAAAGAAGCAGCAAAGACACGTCCACCCTGATGACGATGAAGACGTTTCTGTCCTTCGTCCACCTCATGTACTCCGTGAGATTTATTTTTAACGACCACGTGAATCGTCTGTGTTTAATTCAGCCACACTCACGTAACTGTTGGTGACACAAACAGACGTCTTGGCGTGATGACGTCATTTTAAATCATGTGTTTGTCCGTCGTGTCTCGTCAAACATTTCCAGGTTTTACTTCTAATTGGTCGACCGTGTCGGCCGGCTGAACGTGTTTTTTATTCGCCGTGTTGCCGTTAAACGAGGAGTTACAGGACGACTCATATTTATCTGCGTTCACGTGGACGAGGACCAAGAAGAAGAAGAAGAGACATATTGTATTTTTTTATCTGAAATATTTTAACAGACGTTTGTACACTGGAGACGATCATCGTCCAATCAGAACCACGTGGAAACATTGAAGTCTGCAGTTTGTCAGTTCAGGTGTCGGCTCAAACAAACAAACATGGCTGCTGATGCAGTGGACAGTAAATCAGTATTGTTTCAATCGACTGTACGACTTTTACTGAAGTAATAAATCACATGATTAAAAAATGTTTCTCTCTTTGATGCAGATTTCTTGTTAGAAAACGATGAAGTCAGTGCCAGTGATTAAAGTTCTTGTAAACTTTCCTGATGTTTGGTTTGAATAGTTCGTCACACTCCGACATTTATTACGAACATTTTGGTTTAAATTCTGTGAAAACAGAAAAAAACTCTTCGGCTGTCAGTTTGTGGAGAAATTATAATTATTCAAACATAATTAATCTACATCAGACTCATCAACAGTTCAGTATAATGTAGAAGAAGTTGTTACTGAGAAACTCAAAATGTTTGGAGACGAAGGTGCACTGAACTGAAGATGGAGCTCCTTGTGGTGAGCGTCACTCAGTTTAATGCACTAAAGAAAGAAGGTTCATGTTTGTAGATCTGTTTTCCTTCTACACCCAGTTTCTCATTAACTTCATCCAAACTCTGCAGGAGAACTCTTTGTTCGTCTTTACTCTGCTCCAACAGTCACCAAAATAAATCCTCAGTTCAGAGTTAGAAGAGTCCGGTCTGTCTCTGAAGACAGCTTCAGTTCCTCGTCCTGAGTTTTTACGACCAAGAGAAATATTTCCTGAAACACAAACAAACTGACATAATTCATTAACGAGATCATTAAACCAGAAGAGCAAACACATGCACCGTGTGTCGTCCATCATTATTAAATATAAAAACCTGTTTCTGACCTCTGAAGGTGATAAAAAGAAGAAACTGTGAAAAGATATGAAATGTTTTCTCGTCCATGTTCAATAATCCGTCTCTGTGACTTTAAATAAAATTTATTTAAATCATCACCATCATTAAAAATGGATTATATTTAGATTTATTAAATCCTGTCAGTCCCACAGAGATCAATCAATCAGTATACTTTACATACTTTACATTGCAGTTTGTTTCACAAAGGACAAACATGGTTGGAAAAGGTTTAATGTCTAATATCTGTCTCTTTCTGAGGACATTAATGTTGTCATGATGTCTATAAAAAATAAAGATGAAATCTGAATCAGTCAAATACTTCAGCTGCTTATTTCACACCAGCAGGTGGCAGCATAACTCTATTTAAAACAGCTTGGTGACGAGGACGCTCGTATTCAGGAACATCATTTATTTCATAAAGTGAGCATCAGCTCTGAAGATGATGAATCAGATTTTGTCTGTTTATACTTTGTTAAACACTCGTAGCATCTAATTTACAGTGCATCATTACCTGGATGGATACAGTTAGTTTCATTCTGCACCATTTGAACTATACCTGGAACCTCAAGGACCTCTTTCAAGGAAGCCTGTCGAAGACTCAGAGCCTATTTTCTGGGATTCCCCTCATGTAAACTCTGAACCCTTCCTGGAACCCTGAAACACCCTCATGAACTTGACTTCCTCAAGGATCTCTGCACGTCTTTCAGGCTGCTCCAATAACTATTTGGACATCATCAATAAATGAGAGGTTATTGACCTGTACCTGCTCAGTAACTCTTTAATCCAACCATGAAACTAGAAGTACTCCAATCATAATTTACACTCCTGTAACCATTTACAGTCCAAGGACTCTTGGACCTCCTCAAGGACACACAGGGAATCCCTCAGATCCTGGAGAACCTCTACAGGACCACCAGATTTAAGTCAACAACTGCTCATCAAGGATCCCTGAACCTGTATCTAGGGCTCTTGATGACCCCACAACACCCTAAAGAACTCCAGGAACCACAAAACTGACAGAATGAAGACCTTCATGTAGTCCAGCTGAAGGACTGGCCTCCGTGTCACGTGAAGTTTTATCACCGAACAGCTCAGAATAAAAGAATTTCAACAGAAATGTGATGCGACGTTGGATCCTGTTTGTCTCTGGAGGGATGCAGAACTCAATTTATATCCTTTGATTAGAAAAGAAAAAGAACAAAAACTCCATTAACCAGAGGAGCTTTATACTTAATCTGCAGACAATGACAGCAGAATTTAAAAGACGCTGCTCGATGTAATCAACTGGTTTTGGAGGAAAAGAGCTAAAGGGTCAGTTCAGAGTTTGTGTGGTCGTATGAGGTACTGATCCACAGTTGTAGACGGTGTTTGACACAACCACAGTTTGGAGAACAAGCATGGAGCTAAGCAATGTACTCCTGTGGCACAATAACTGCCGTCTACTGAAGGTAATACGTAATAAGTACTTAATACAATCCCACTTCTTTAACTTGAACTAAACCTTTAAGGACCTCTGGATCCCCATCAACATCTGCTGGTCTCCTGAAACTCCTTAAAACTTTCATGGGACGCCCCCAAGAGCTCCTGGACTTTTGGAACTCTGAGGTCTTCTTCAGAGACTCCTGAAATGTCTTCAAAGACACTTACAACAACACCAAGACTTCTGAAAGAGGTACCAGGAGTCCTTTAAAGGTTTCCAGCTCCTTTCAAGACTAATGACATAATTAATAATGACACACATTCAAGATACCCTAGATCTTTCTCAAGGACATTTGGACGCCCATTGAGAACTAGCAGTCCCTTAAATGTTCAAAGACCACTCCTAAACCTCCCTAGACTCATTCAGGAACTCTTGAACCCACTCAAAGATTTGTAAGAAGTTTTGCCAATGAGTCAGGGACTCCTATAACATCCCGTCTCGGTCCTCTTGAAACAATTTCAACTCTCTGAACACTAGAACTTCCTCAGGGGCCTCTGAATCCCACATAACTGCCTTTATTCCTGGAGTTTCAAGCTTCACCGGATCCCCACAAGCAATTTTAAACTGCATCAACATATTCTGGAGTCTTTCCAAGAACCAGAGTACACCTCAAGGACTCCTAAACTCACCTCAAGAAATCACGGAGCCCCTTAAGGACTCCAGGTTCGTATAATCAAGTATGACTCTGGTTGGTCAGTTCAAAATAAGAGTCCACAGAAATCAGGTTCATATTCCACAGTAGCCTTTATTTACACAGTCATCCACATTGTTAATGAATAGCAGGAAGGTAAACATAACAGTTTTTGACATTATTACATTGTCATTTCGGTGAGGCCCACCGGGTGGCGCTGTGAGTCCATCATCATCAGTGATGTCACAGTGTCTCTGGTCCCCCCTCAATCTTTATTTCGAGGACGGGAACCGAGGACCACAAAATGAATAAACAAATTTATTTTGTAGGTTACAAGTGCATCTTCATACAAAAACCCTTTTTATAAAACGAGCTGTAGAGTTTATTCTCTGCAGCGTCCTCGTAGTAGCACCCAGTGAAAACATTCCTAAAGGACCACTGAAGAGTCAGTCAGATCAGAAAATAAATAAATGAGACAAGGAGATTCCTGTTCCTCACTTCAGTTCTTTTCATGTGAAACATTTCCATAAGATGACCTCTGCTCTGTGTGCAGCAGGCTGAAAAATACTGACCACATATTTCTGTACGACTGTTTGTATCTGCAGCCTGTTCAGTGTTAAAGCGATAATACTACTGTGAGTCCTCGTGGAACCATTTTTTATTTACTTTTGAGCCAATTAACTACAAGTTGCCTTTTCTTTACTTCACTGGTGGCTGATTCTAAAGTCTGAGTATCGTTTAAAACATTCAGCTTTTTGATTCCTGAGTTTCTGGACTGATACCACACTGAAACCTGTATTACAACAAAAGAAGTCGATATTGTCAAACAGTAAACGTTGTATAACCAAAAGTTGGAGATCGTTCTCTAAATAAAATACAGTTTAACAATGGCAAATCTTTTCAGACACATTTTGGTTGGCACCAAAAAAGTGCTTAAGTTTGATACCCAACCGGTTGAAGGTTGTCGTAGGCAACTGGCCTCCTATCAAAGAGCTTCTTCAGTTAAGAACTGAAGAGTCTTAAAGTCCGTGTAAAGTCAGAATAAATGTGTGTTCTGAGTTCAGAGCAAAGAAGAAAGTGTTATTAACCACCCAGCCAAATTTGAATGAGTAAAAATATCGACAAGTTTATGAAATTAGGCGTCAAAATCAGGTGAAACCTATCTCTGCTCAGGGTGGCCTCAGCGTGTCATCGAGCCACCCTTTAAGGACCGCCCACAAAATCCTGGACTGAAAACTGGTGAAAAACTGTTTGAACCTCTAACTCCACATTTCAGTGATATATCGTTCAAAGTCTTTTCATGTGTTTTCAGCAACTATTTTACAACATATTTAATGTGTTTGGAAAGAAATCTCAGCATTGACTTTACAGACTTTAACGATAACGAAGCAAGTCCAGTCGGCTACGACGACCTTCAACAGATACTTTGACCTCTGATAATCTTTACAGACTTTGACACCTGACCCGTTCAAGGTCGTCGAGGTGAACTGGACTTTGCAAGAAGCTTCTTCAGTTCAGTTCAGAGTGAAACGTCTTCAAGAAATAAAGCAACTCCAATTGACAACGACAACATTTAATGGATACTATGACGTTGACGTTGATACCCAACGAGACAACGCTCCAAACCATCAGTTAGTTTCCATGTTTCCTTCAAAGCTGTTTGTTTATTCAAACGATTCAGTTTCTGATTAATCTGCCAACAAATCATTTTCAAGAAACCATCGTTTCGTGTTCGTCTTCCATATTTCACCAGCCGACTGCAGAAAGTAACAAATGTGTTTAAGGTTGAAGTCTCTGCATGTTGACTTCCATAGAAACTAATCTAAAACTGTGTTTGCAGCAGTAATGTGAAGTCTATGCAACTTGTGTTTAATGGACTAAAAAATCTAACACCAGTGCATTCCTTTAAACTGCACAAAAAGACCTCGCAGCTCTTTTTGTGGCTCTGACCCGACCTCTCTCTTTATAATCAACCTTTTTAAAATGTTGTTTCTTTCCTCTGTAGAAACCATCAAATCTGCCGCAGAGGGTTTCAGATCAGATTCGCTGTTCTCACGTTAAATTGGACTTTTATTGACTCAGGCAGCTTCTTCCCAGTGACCAGAGCAGCGCTAATCTCTGATAAGTATCAAACAGTTCCAGTCAGACGAGAGATTCAGGTCGGAGAGAATGATGCAACCTCTTTAAATAAAAACCATGACATGAAGTAGAAGTCGATGTTTTTGTTCTCCCCTTTAAAATCTGACTGAAACAATCATTCAGTGAGCGCAGCGTCTCATTCTGCAGGCGCTTCACATCCCTTCCCCTCCCCGCCGCTCAGCTCATCTCGGCCCGACCGTCTGCTGCTGGCGGACTCAAAGTTGCATCATTTGGTGCAGAGGCTGCTCGGCCGTCTCCAGCAGACGGGGTTACTTCACTAACAGTCTGCTGCAGCATCATCGCGGAGGCTTCGTTATTGCTTAATCTGCACTGGGAATGTGTGTGTGTGTGTGTGTGTGTCCGTCCAGCTGAGCGAGTCAGATAAAAACTAACAAACCAGCTGCTGGATGTTTAAAAGTTGAAGAACTGACATCAGCCGGCTGCTGTTTATTGATTTCAGCCTCTCGAGCCAAGTTACCTCAAACTGTTTTTCTGTTTCCAGATTTCAGACTTTTCCCGACAGATCGTCTGATTCACAGCGAGCACAGCGGTCAGCTTTTAACCACATCTCATGGTCTCCCTCAGTTAGAGTCACTATAAGACGTGTTTCCATCCAAACGTGTCGCAAATTTGAACTGAATTTCAAGTAATAGAGTAAAAGAGTAAAAGAATATTAGGAGTCAGTTCACGAGATAAGCAAGATGACGACGTTAAAGTAGTAAGAAGTATATCAGACATCTGTGTTTGTGTCATCAGAGCTGTGTGGAGCCATGAGAGCCATGAGGAAACAGCTCATCAGTCACGTCACAACAGTTTTATCTCCCGTGAAGATCTTTGAAGACAAAAAACCTCGAGAGAGGAAAACATTTTTTTAAATTAAGTTTTTTAGGATTTGGTCGCGTCCATTAAACTTCAAAATGAATCAAAACACGTCGATGGAAACACGACTGTAGAGACTCGATCGCTCCACGAAACCACCATGACTCGGTGAAGACGCTGAAATGAGGTTGAAAGCTCTGAAAACAGCTGGTAAGCTGACCTTCACTTCTTTCTTTACATTACTTTTAGATCATCTTCATAAAAAACATCGGTTTCATGCATCAAAGATCTAAACGATGCTGGACGATGCAACCGATTCAATTAATTTGGATTTATGTTGTTCGTTATGCAAATGGAGTTACTGCAGCGTGCACAGAGAGGTTATTTTTAGCAGATCTGTGCAGGATCAGCTGCATGTTTTAAATCTGTGTTATACTGACAGCCTTGAAGGTGGTTAAGACGTTTTAGTGTTTTCACTGAGCTCATAGCAGTGTTGGTCAGAAATCAGGACAAAGTTTTTGGAGCGTGCTCAGCAGTGATATAAAGTCTGAACCATCAGTACGGCTCTTTATAGATGAGCTGAGAGGCGACAGTGAGTCTGTGCAACATTCAGCACGAGTGGTCGACTGTCAGCTGTTTGAAGGATTCACCATCACGTCCGTGCAGCTCATCATCATTTTATTTTCTTCTTTTTATTGCTGTTGCCGCGTTGCTCATCTCCGCTGCCTCTAATCGTTGTTAAAGTGTTAAACCTTGGACCTCTGCACTCGTTCTGTTTGTCTTTTAGTTGTGCCCGGACAGAAGAAACAGCCACAGAAAAAGAAAAACAGGAAGCAGCAGATTTTCTTCACAGTCTGTATTTTTAGAGCATCTGTGAAGAAACACTCAGACTGCAGACTGTGAATGAATGAGCGGCTCCACGTTCATCCGAATTACCACAAAAATAAACGTGATATGTTTTTATCCGCTGGGACGAACGTCACAGCACTCACTCCTCTTCACCTCCACTCAATCTGTCAAACTATCAGCCCGGTCAGGTACTCGAGCAGCGGCTTCCATCGTGTCCACGCCGACCGTCCCTGCTTCAGTTACAGTGACGTGACGTGTGGACAGTTTCAGTCGGCCGCTCGGCGTTTCACGGATATTTTCGTGTCTCGGTTGCTGTAATTTGGCTCTGCTGACGTGTCTGGATAAACTCTGACCCGTGCATCACTGCACATCAGTTTTCTCTTTTAATTATCGGGGTTAAAATATCGTTCATGGTTAGTCCCATCTAGACAGCGAGAACAAAACAAACATTTCGTCTTAGTTTTTATTCGTCATCTTCTCGTCTTCGGTCGCAGAGGAACGTTTCTCGTGCCTGTACTGTGTCTCAGTCTTGCTACCATGGTAACGATCATGTTTATTGCTTCTCGTCTGTTTGACGTGTTTGAAAACTCAATAAAAAACAGGAGTTATGGAAATGATCGACTGTGAACCGAGCTCAGCACGACACGAGGAAACATTTCTGATGAACGGTTCCATTGAATATTTTAATGCTGTGAAATTAACGAAGGACCTCTTTAAACAGATTTTATGGATTCTCTCTTCGTAGATTAAGACGGATGCAGAAGAGAGCGAGGAAGGAGGAGGAGGCGCGTGAACTCATTTGAGGGCGATTATTAACTCGAGAGAATCAATGAAATAATCTGAACATACAAATTATTTCATTGAAGGAGTATCGAGGGAGTCATTTATCAGAAATCCTCCATCGAGCGCCGACTGGGCTCCGTACAAAAACACAGCCGAGGTACCAATATGGTACAAAAGAGAACATTCATGTGGTTTGGATGGAGACAGACAGCTCCGTCAGTGATCTGCATCTCTGACATTTACATTTCATCTTTTTCTTCTGATGTGTGGAATGTGAAACAAAAAGTTTATTGTCGTTTCTGTCTCAGCTCTCTCTCTCACGTGAAGCCTCGTCTCAGTTTCAATTTTTCCGGGCCACATTCAGAGGGACAGACAGAAGAAGGAATGACCCTCTGGGTGTTTCTGACATTATGTCATCGTTTGACTCAAAGTCCTGGAGAATCGTCCGGCGCTCCCAGCGGACCCAGATCCGGTTCATGTCAGATCCGCAGCAGTCCAACTCTGCTTTTATTCTGAATCTTTGCAAATGAAATCTGGGCTCCGAGCCAAGGTGCAACAACCGGGGACATTAGATCAAAGCGCTCGTAAGAAAAACTGCTTTAATCAAGAATTTTTGAGGCCTCGGGGACTCCTCTGAATCATTAACATCTCCAATGTTTCTCAGACTCGTCTGAGCCGGTTTTGATCCGCAGTCTGTCGCCACGAGCGTGAGCGGCCCCGCCTGCCCAAAGAAATGAGTCAGAGATCTTTGTTTGTTTGTCGATTCTCAGAGCGTCTGTCTGCGCGGCTCTTTCACAGCGAAGCAGCTACAGTGCAGGAGACGTGACTCAGAGAGGCGGCGGCGGACGGCGTCCTCCCAGCAGCAGCAAAATAACCACAACTGAAGGGTCGGAATGAGTGATGGAGACAAAAAGCTCTCGAGTCTGTTTTGTGTCTCGTTTTGGCCCTGCAGACATTTCTGAGCGCTTCGCTTGTAGCAGCCATGTTGGAATGGCGCCACTTCGTCTCACAGTCTCAGTAGTCGTATTTTCCCGCCTCTGCTACCGATGACGTCGCTGTGTTTGGAAGGAACAGCGGTTTTGGCGGGACTTGCGGTTTCAGCGACGCCGTTCTCCGGACGACTGCCGCCCGCTGCACGTGCGGCCCTTCACTGTAACTGTGCTGCCGTGTCAGACAGGAGCCGGCGACCGACGCTCGTTGGCTCTCGCCGTTCGCGCCCGGTGGGCCGTTGCTGCTGCTGTTGGTGTTCATCCTCGCTAGAAAGTGTGCGTGCTGGTGCTGCGCCCCCCGCTGGTTGAAGCTGTGGTGGCGCGGCACGGCACCGCCACTGCCGCCACCACCACTGCCCATCTTGATGAGGGAGTGACGCTGGGAGTGGTGGCGCGTCACCGAGACGCCGCCACCTCCTCCCGGCCTCTCTGGGATCACCTGCTGCTGGAGCGGAGTCGAGGAGGAGGAAGAGGAGGATGAGGGGATGGAGGTGGAGGAGGTGGGGTTGTTGGACGATGAGGAGGAGGAAGAAGAGGAGGTGGCAGAGGAGGAGGTGGAGTTTAGAACGGGTCCGTCCAGGCGCTTGGGGAGGCCGTCACTCGGCAGCGTGGAGGTGCTGTAATACGAAGCTGATTCCGTCTCCGGGATCTGCTGCTGGTGATGGTGACCGCCGCCACCACCGCTGCTGTTGTTGTTATGGTGGTTACTATGGTGATGGCTGTGGTTGTAGTGGTGGGTGCGCGTCTGGCCGTGGTGATTATGATGGTGATGGTGATGGTGATTATGTCCTCCAGAGGAGGACGAGGAGGGCCCGGGGAACAGGGAGGACGAGGAGGTGGAGGTGAGGACCTTGATGCCGCCGGTGCCCGACGCGCTGACCTCATGGATGTGTTTGAGCAGCTCGTCCAGCGCCGACACGTCCACCACTGTTTGAGGAAGGGACTGCTGGGAGTGGTGGTGATGGGGGACTCCCCCGCCGCCTCCTCCTCCTCCTGCTGCGGATCCTCCTCGCTCATCACTGGAGATCTTCCTCTCCTCGGGGAGGTGCAGCGAGGTCGAAGAAGCTCCCGCTCTGTGGGCTGCTCCGTTGCTGAAACTGTTGCTGTGGTGGTGAGAGAAAGGGAAGACCTGCTGGGTCAAAGAGTTCCCGACCACCGCCATGAAGCCCAGACTGGATCCAGAGCAGCTGGGCCCGGACTGGGGGACGTTGTCCTTGGCGTTGTTGCAGTTCTGGTTCTTCTCGTACTGATGGTGCCGCAGGGCCTTCATGTTCTTGATGGGAAGCTCCGGGGTGGAGTCGGGCGTGGGCAGTCCGGACAGCTCTCCATCAGCCTGAGACAGAGACTAAACAGAGGTTAGACCTGAAGGCGTCAGTTTAAAGCACTCAGATTAACAACTCGGACTGAAACAGGAAATAAGAGTGACTTCAGACTCTGAACGATAACCTGCAATCATCTTTGACTTCAGTGATTTCTCTAGATAAAAGACTGAACTTCAGACGTGTTGGTTGTTACATGGAGGTCCGATGTTTTGGTATTTCTTACGAATCCTGTTCCAGTTTAACGAACTTGACTTGAAGTTTATTACAAACCAAATGAGGGAAATTTACAGGCTGCACGAGATGTGAGATCTTAGTTTGTACATTTGACCTTGTAGATCAGCGGTGCCCAACCACCGGGCCGCGGGCCGGTACTGGTCAAGCCATGTCAAGACGCTTGTGTCGGTCATATGATAAGCCCACATGCAAAAACGTCTTTGGAAAAACAAAAACGAAATGATGGAGCAGACTCGACGTGTCTCCCGTCGCCCTCGATAAAATGATACGACCAGTTTCGTCTTGTTGCAGAGAAACTGGTCGTAACATTTTATCATCGTATCGTCGCATCATGAACGACACCCTCCAGTTCATAAAGCTGCTTTCTGTAAATCTGAAGCCACACAAACTGAAATCTGTCCCCACACTGACAAGGACTAACAGACCAAAGCAGGCTGTCCTACCTGGGACAGGCTGAGGTCGGGGTCTCCCAGCGGCAGGCCCTGATGTCCGGGGGTGTGGAGGTGAGGCTCCGACCGGCCGTTGGGGATAAAGGAGCTGTACATCTTCGGGGTGGACACGTCCAGTTTGTCCTCCTGATGAAGGAAGACACAAAAAGAATCGGATGATGATCTTTAAATAACTGGTCGACCTGAGCTGTGAGCTTTTCAATGATCATATTCCACACAGGATAACGAGGAGCTCAGCTCAGAGGTCAGAGGTCAGCAGCAGCTCAGAGACAGTCGATTGTAATGAAGCAAAGTGATTAATGTGTCGTGTCCCCGAGAGAAGATGAATATTCACACTGCTGCTCTAAATTCAGCTGATCACGTCGCTGCTGCACGGCTCGTTCTTCAACAACAAAACCGGACAGATGTGTGGAAATGTTGATTTTCCTCAAACTGTTAGATTACATCATATATCAACGAGTCTTTGGTAAACTGCTCGTCTAATGTCTGTCTGTGGTATGGACTCTACTTTCACTGACCTTCGGCTGTCCGTCCAGCAGTCCGTTGAGCTTGGCGAGGGATCGCAGCGATAAGGCGTGCGGCAGCGACGCCTCCGGATCTTTCCCCAGCCTCCTCGCCCGCTGAGCGGCGCTCCGGCTGCAGTAACACGACACGAGGAAACCGGACAAGATGGCACCCAGGAAGAAGGCCACCAGCACGCAGGCGATCAGCAGCGTGTAGTGGACGTTTGCACCGGGACGCTGGTCCAACTCTGGAAGACGGCGGACACCTGGAGGACAAAAAAAAGGTTATTACCAAGCAGGACTAATGTCGTCCAGGTTTTAGACAGTCCCCTGGACGTCACAGAGACTACGTCCAGGTTTTAGACAGTCGGCGGGGACGTCACGGAGACTACATCCAGGTTTTAGACAGTCTGCGGGGACGTCACGGAGACTACATCCAGGTTTTAGACAGTCTGCGGGGACGTCACGGAGACTACGTCATGTGAACGTTGTCATCCGTCCATGTGTCCGACAAACGTCCCTCAGATTTACGTTTCCTGTCCACACACACTAATCGATCAGATCAGCGTCATTTGTTTTTCATGTTAATGATCACATGACCTTTCTTCCTGTGCGATCAGGACGATGGCATTCGGAAATTCTGTTAAAGCTAATTTCTCAGATCACGAGATCTCCTGATGGAGACAATACGACAATACATGGTGAGGAGACGAGGAGGAGAGGAGGGAGGGAGGAAGAAAGGAAGGGAGAGACAGAGACGAGGATTGAACTTAATGAGAGAGAGAGAGAGAGAGAGAGAGAGAGAGAGAGGTGGTTCACAGGTAGGAGAAAACGATGAAGGAGGAGGTGAAGGAGATGAGAGGTGAGGAGAAGGAAGAGGAAGGAGAAGAAAGGAGGAGGGAGAGATTGGATTTGAGGGAGAGAGGAGGACGACAAAAAGATGGAGGGATGAAGGAGAGAAGAGATGAAAGAGAGAGTTTATTGTTTGGCAGCGTTCGCCTCATCAGGTCCAGATACCACATCACACACACACACACACACACACACACACACACACACACAGTTTAAACCACAGCTGTGTTACAGGAAACATTCATTCACACTTTGTTTCACTGATGCTGAATATTTATATCTATATTTCCCTGCTGATGATTGGCTGCTTTTTAACGTGTTTTTAAGATGTATTTATGTGTATATATGTGGGTATATGTGTATATGTGTATATATGTGTATATGTGTGTATTTATGTGTATGTATATGTGTGTATATATATATGTATTTGTGTGTATATATGTATATACGTGTATTTATGTGTTTTGTGTGTTTTTGTGTGTATTTATTTATTTCCATTAGTACTCTTCTGTGTAGTACTCTGTGTACACTGTGTACTTCCTGGTATAGTGCGGTACGAAGCATTAATGAAATCATGAATGTATATTTATGCATACGTGTTATATATTTCTACATATACTTTGTGTTGTTGCTTCCTTATTTCACAGATTACTTCATGTAGTTCTGAACATGTATATATTTATATATGTTTGAGTTGGATATGTTGTCAGTGTGTAGTAAATACCTGCAGTCTGTATGTTCACTGCTGCACGCTCTGACCTGCTCTGTGTGAAAAGTGTCATGAGATAACTGAAGTTATGATGTGGAGCTATAAATGAAACTGAACTGAATTCATTTCCTTTCAGCGTTCTCGTCGAGCTGGTGAACAAACTGGACAAAAACCGAACTTATAATATAAAATCACATCGAATATGAAATATTTCAGGTAACCAATCTGAATAACACATTAACAATGAGACAGACTTTGGTTTTCATTGACTTCATTAAATATTCTGAATATTCCACATTTGATCTGCTTCATGTAAACAGTATATTATTATTATATTATATTCCAGTTGGTCGTATTCTGAATGTCACATTTTCCAAATAAAACCTGGAGTATTATGAAATGATTCATGTTTTGAATCATCAGCGCTGATCGTTTCATTACGACAGTCAGTATCTTTGTGAATATTCTCAATTTTCTTCTAAACGTAGTCCCTGCAGCACCATCTAGTGGTCATGATGCTTTCAGTGACTCAGCGCTGAGTCACCGTGTGATTAGCCACTTTAAGAGATGGCAGCTGTGACTTTGAGCTAGCTTTTGTTTGTGTTCTTGATTGAAGGCTGCAGCAGCTCTTTTCATTACCTCCATCCTGCTTCACATTCAGAGCCAGGCTCAGGCTCACACCTGGCAGCCTCCCAGGCCTCCGACTGACGGGTTGATTTACCTGCTGACACTCACAGTGTATTTTACACATTTTTACGACGCGCGCTGAGCGGCCTCGGCCTGACAGGCGGAGGGAAACGTTCCCCGAGAGTCTGAGATGATTTTATAAGACTTCACTTCAAACTTTATTTCTTCAGGCACGCTGAAAGATTCTGTCCCCGCTTCATGCTTAAATTTAAAGAATCTGAAATGTGAGGTCGATGGCACACGTCTGAACATGTTAGACTTTAGACAGATGTTTTCTTTATGCAGAATCAGGATGATAAACATTAAATATTAGAGAGATATACTACGTCCAGGTTTTAGACAGTCTGCGGGGACGTCACAGAGACTACGTCCAGGTTTTAGACAGTCTGCGGGGACGTCACGGAGACTACGTCCAGGTTTTAGACAGTCTGAGTGAGAGCTGCTCCAGCTCAGCCCAACACGTTGTTGGGCTGAGCTGAAGCAGCTCTCACTCAGACAGTAACCCAGTAAAGACATCGTCTCATATTTAACTTCATCTTGCAAACTTCCATTTCCTCTCTGAGAAAGTTTAACCTTCAGAGTTGCATTGCATCTTGGGTATCCGCTGACAGAAACTCTTCAAACAGACGACTCAATCGTCAAGTGAATTTTTCTTGATTAATTTTTAACGGTCGGAGAAAGAAAAAGACGGAGGAAGGAGGGCTGACGAATGATTTGTATGAAACGACTGATGGATCCCTGTCGTCCAATAAAATGAGTCCATGTGAGCATGTGCAGTGTGAAGACTGTGTCCCATTGAAAGAAGATTATGAAAGGTCCTGACTGGTAGACATGTTGGATGATCAACTCAAATCAATCAACACCGAGTAGCATCATCATTATCATCTGGTGTGACAGCCACAGGAACATTCTGATATTTGAAACATATTGATCACACAGAAACAGCTGCACAGTGTTGTAGTGCTGAATATTTGGGTGGAGTGTCCCTAGGAGCTGCTAACTCTAACTTATTATTTCATAGTTCAATTAAATTGCTGAGAAGGAGCCGCGTGTCCGTGAAAACCTGATCAAAGGGCCAAAAATACCCTCAGAAACAAAAAGCTCATTTCATGCTGCGCTGTCGGCCGTCTGGGGGTTTTATTCCCCGCTCTCCGTCAGGCCAGGACTCGAACTGGCAACTGTCTTTAACCTCAAAGCCGGCGTTCGCCTCGAGGCTTCACTTTGATACAAAACGCCATGGAACAAATTTGTCTTTTATGCAAAATACTGTTGAAATAGAACAAGTAGTCATTACACGTCCAGTCAGGATTAACACACACACACACACACACACACACACACACACATCCCCCTGTGTTTAACAGAGAGCATTTCATGTTCGTTATTTCCCCTCTTTCATCTCCGTCCTTCACTCTGACAGTTATAAATAGGATGATGGAGACACACAGAGAAAAATATTATGCTAATTACAGCCCGACATGGAAATGTTTCATTCTCTCTTTGTTTCTTTCTCTCTCTCCGTCACTGTGAAACTTTCTCTTTCTCTCTGCTGTCAGCCTGGATTGTAAAAAGTTTCTGGGATCGGGGGGTGAATTCTTCAGGGTGAACTTCTTCTCTCACTTTCCTGTCACTGTTTCTGTTTCCTGTCAGCGGAAAACTTACAGTCCTCTTTAACTGTCTCACATCACTTCATCCTCCGTCATCGCTCTGCCTCACACTTCTCCACATCTGTCCTGGTCTCAGTCTCATTTTCTCCTCGCTCCACTTCAACTCTGTTTTCATTGTACGAACATGAAATGAACCTTTTCTGTCTACAGACACTGAGTTTCTACAGTAGCCCAGAACAGACAAACTAAACACTGACTCCAGACAGAGACTCGCCTAACAAGTGAAACATTCCAACCAGATTCAACAAAACAAATGACTTTCATGGAAGGCGTTCCTTCTTCACGATGTGACTGTGCTGAAACGATCCACAGACCTCGAGAGCATGACAGAGCTGCTAACATTAGCCTAAACTCTGATAAATCATCAAGACTTTTCTAACCTGTAGTCGTTCAAAATAACTTTAATTCTTCTGTTTTTGGCTTTAAAGGGTGATAATGAAGGACAAACTCTTCGTTTACCATCAGACTTCAACACATCTAAACGACAAGCTAGCTCGTCTGAAACTGTTGCTCCACCTCGACCTCACACATCAGAACTACGTCACTGATGTCACGGTTTGTCATTCGTCCTTTTGATTGGTTACCAAGACGACTTCCAAAACCAACCTCACTTCCTGAAATGTGGATTTGTCAGTCTGCGACAGTTGAGTCAATTCATTTGCATCGTTTCTGTTGGAGCGTCCTCACAGGAAACGCCGGGTCGATTTATGAATCTGAACCATGAGACAGCTGCTCGTTTCACTACAAAGATGACGAGGAATAAAAGAGTTTCACTGTGTCGCTGCTCTTCCTCCTGAACTACGACAGACTCTTGCATGAACAGGTGAATGTCGGTTGCCCCTGTTGCCATTGTTGGCTCTCTGTGAACGGTCTCCACCTATTCAAAGCTCAACACTTCCTGCAAATAAGTATTATACCCATAGATTGTAAAGGTGGAGCTGAGGCGGGCAACATGACACCTGTAACCACACCCACCTGTCAATCAAGGTGTCCACGCTCTTAATCCTGCATAACTTTAAGCCTTAATATAATCTGAACAGGTGAGTTGTATAAAAATTCACCCTCAGTACAGTTGTCATGAACGGGGAAATTAGCTACAGAGACCAAAACTGTTTTTTGTACCAGGCTGTAAACATGTTTATTTCTGCTGGGAAGTTGGACATTTTAACATGGGGACTTATGGAGACTGACTCACTTCTGGAGCCAGCCTCAAGTGGACGACAAGAGGAACTGCAGTTTGTGGCACTTCACGGAGACGGACGGTTCACTCGTTATCGGTCGCTGTAAACTCCAATCAATATCCACGTCAGGTGGTAAACAGAGGTCTACTTCCTGTTTCGTGAGGTGAACGGCTCAGCTGACAGATGTGGCGTGTGTCCATGACAACGGGAGTGTGTGTTTGGTTTTTCTTCACTTCTTTGTCTTCGTGTGGTGTGTTAGTTAGCGAGCAGTCACACTCTGCTGAAGGTGAACTGTAGCTTTAAGAGCGAGGCCGACGCTCCAACACTGAAGTCAAGCTCCACAAACTTCTGCCCTATTAGCATGCTCGCTCTCTCTCTCTCTCTCTGTTTCTCTGTGTGTCTAATGGTCTCTCGCCCACTCGCTCTCCACAGGTCCATTGGTATTCACATGCAGCCACGAAAGAGAGAGAGAGGGGGCGAGCAACGAGGGCGAGAGAGAAAAGAAATGACAGTGAGATGAAAGAGAGAGAGAAGTGACAGACGTGGATTAAAGTGTGTGTGTGTGTGATGAAAAGCAGGAGACCTTGTCAAATTTGACTTTTTTGCTTCGCCACTGAAAATGCTGGTAACACACACACACACACACACACACACACACACACACACACACACCATCCCCTCACTTTAAAGGTCAGATAACTCACATCTGACACACACACACACACACACATCTCACACACAGCGTGTCAGGTGTGTGTGTGTGTGTGTGTTGAATAAGAATGAAGCTGTTCCTCTGCAGCAGGTGAACCAACAGGCGTCTCCTCACTGCACATTTAAATTCAGTCTCACCTCCTCACAGGTGTGTCTACACCTTACAGACACCACCTGTCAATCAAACAGTGCGTGGGCGGGATTTATTCCAGGTTATCATGGATGCAGTTTGAGTCTCTACATGTGATGTCATCAGTCCCCACAGACCGTCTAAAACCTGGACGTAGTCTCCGTGACGTCCCCGCAGACTGTCTAAAACCTGGACGTAGTCTCTGTGACATCCTCACAGACTGTCTAAAACCTGGACGTAGTCTCCGTGACGTCCCTGCAGACTGTCTAAAACCTGGACGTAGTCTCTGTGACATCCTCACAGACTGTCTAAAACCTGGACGTAGTCTCCGTGACGTCCCTGCAGACTGTCTAAAACCTGGACGTAGTCTCTGTGACATCCTCACAGACTGTCTAAAACCTGGACGTAGTCTCCGTGACATCCCCGCAGACTGTCTAAAACCTGGACGTAGTCTCCGTGACGTCCCCGCAGACTGTCTAAAACCTGGACGTAGTCTCCGTGACGTCCCCGCAGACTGTCTAAAACCTGGACGTAGTCTCTGTGACATCCTCACAGACTGTCCAAAACCTGGACGTAGTCTCCGTGACGTCCCCGCAGACCGTCTAAAACCTGGACGTAGTCTCCGTGACGTCCCCGCAGACCGTCTAAAACCTGGACGTAGTCTCCGTGACGTC
>CP136873.1:25407194-25419694 GCA_033000465.1 Sciaenops ocellatus | reverse complement strand
TAAAACTACCCTGTAATGGCCCGCTGCAGCATAATGGCCAATTTATGTCCATTCAGAGCCAAGCTAAGCCCGCGGGGCCTCCCTCACGCTGCATTAAATAACCAATTTGCAGAGAAAACGTCATTACGGGAATAGTTCCCCGCCAAACGATGTCATTACAGTAACGACAGCCACTCTAACGCAGCACCGCGGATAGATCCGACCGCGCGCCGGCTAAAACATCAGTCATTCATTGTGTTCGGAGTCCTTCACGCCTGGCTGCACGACACCGTGAAGTTAATGCCGCAGACGCCATTATGGAGGAAGTGCCTGCTGTCAGTCGTACTGTATGATCGCAGCACCGCCATTCACGGCCGGCGTGATCGCTGCACGTTTGAGCTTCGCAATGAAAGCGTGAAGAATGAGCGCCGTCAAACGTGGCTAATGTGAGCGAGCGTGCTGCTTTTTTTATCGTGTTACGGAGCCGTTAACTCCCCGCAGGCGTCAATAAAATCTAAAACTTAAATGACACGGTTAATCACGACACAATTAGTGCGAGTCGTGAGATGAATCTGTGTGAATGGAAGCGCGAGTGTTGTCGGAGCGTCCTGCTGCTTTACATCTGCTGCGCCTGTAATCATGTCAGTCAGTCGGGGCTAATCACCACACAGCGAGGTGGAGTCATTGTTTCATAAGACACTGCAGGCTCACATCCTGCTGCTGTTTCACTGATTAAAGAGGCAAATTAGAGGTGGAGGTGAAGCTGCAGCAGCTCCATATAAACACACCTGAGCTCCGTTTGCTGCTTGAAATACGTTGAGGTTAATATTTCTGCCCTCGAGCTGCTCACTGAGCGTGCGTCTGAAGCAAACTGCGTATTAGAGCGAGGCAAACGCACTCTGAAAAACATTACAGCGATGCTTTCCTCGTCAAGGTTTCAGCAAAGGCTGCTGGGATTTCAAGCTGTCTGCACAGGTGCAGCGTACCTGAGTCTGCAGATCCACGATCGTACCTGAGTCTGCAGATCCGAGTCTGCAGATCCACGATGGTACCTGAGTCTGCAGATCCACGACCGTACCTGAGTCTGCAGATCCACGATGGTACCTGAGTCTGCAGATCCACGACCGTACCTGAGTCTGCAGATCCGAGTCTGCAGATCCACGATGGTACCTGAGTCTGCAGATCCACGATGGTACCTGAGTCTGCAGATCCACGATGGTACCTGAGTCTGCAGATCCACGACCGTACCTGAGTCTGCAGATCCGAGTCTGCAGATCCACGATGGTACCTGAGTCTGCAGATCCACGACCGTACCTGAGTCTGCAGATCCACGATGGTACCTGAGTCTGCAGATCCACGACCGTACCTGAGTCTGCAGATCCACGATGGTACCTGAGTCTGCAGATCCACGACCGTACCTGAGTCTGCAGATCCACGATGGTACCTGAGTCTGCAGATCCACGACCGTACCTGAGTCTGCAGATCCGAGTCTGCAGATCCACGATGGTACCTGAGTCTGCAGATCCACGATGGTACCTGAGTCTGCAGATCCACGACCGTACCTGAGTCTGCAGATCCACGACCGTACCTGAGTCTGCAGATCCGAGTCTGCAGATCCACGATGGTACCTGAGTCTGCAGATCCACGATGGTACCTGAGTCTGCAGATCCACGACCGTACCTGAGTCTGCAGATCCGAGTCTGCAGATCCACGATGGTACCTGAGTCTGCAGATCCGAGTCTGCAGATCCACGATCGTACCTGAGTCTGCAGATCCATGATGGTACCTGAGTCTGCAGATCCACGATGGTACCTGAGTCTGCTGCGATCATCAGACAAACTCAACAGCTTGTTTGCAGAGACAGCATACATGCCACACAGTTAGCTGTAAGCTATATTTATCTTTATCTGAACATTTGATGTTCATGTTGACCTGTTGAATCTGTTTTCAGCTGGAGTAACGTCAAACTGGAGTCAAACTCCTCGTGTGTGAACACATTTAATGAAAGTCAGCGGCTGAACTCGTGAACTGTGTGTGCTCTTGTTTTGTGGGTGGTGGGTGTTATTAGAGCTTCCAGCCTTCATGCTAAGCTACGCTAACCCCGCCCTGACTCATCTGATCTTATATGAATGAATTCAACCTGGACGATTGAAACTTGCCACCCTTTTGCAGCCCTACTTGCTACACATGTCAATCCGCGGATCACGTTCATCTCTTTCAGTCGTTCATACGCCAACGTTACAGACAGAAAAGTGACGTTTGGAAGTAGCCGATGGCGACGATGACGACACGTTTGTGGATTCATCACGAGGAGAAAACAGAGCGGAGACAGACAAACTCTCATCAGCTCAACGTTAGCAGTGTCAGCGAGTGTCGCGAGGACGCTAACAGGTGGGGAAGACTCGCTTTACTCCGGAGGGAGGAGGCAGAGATTGAGATCGAGACCAGAGTGTGACAAGACTGAGACAAGACCAAGACTTTGAGGGGTCAAGACCAAGACCAACTATCGCCATATCTCTTTGGGCGACGCCTCACCGAAACCCTTCAGTCAGTGTATTTGAGGATTTACAGACTGCTGTGTGTTTTCTTTTCAATCTTTGAGCTTCAGGAGGTCAAATGTTTTGTTAGTTTTAGGTCGTCTTTGTAAAACCGAGTAACCGAGTAAAAATGCAGTCGATTTCAAAAAGCGGTCTCAAGACCAATCTAAGAGCTGACGGCGTTTGTTGAGCCGGAGTACGAGCGACCATCAAACGACGACGACGAGAAGAAGAAGAAGATGTACGAGGACATCTGCAAAGTAAAGGTAGCTTATCTTTTTAGCAGACAAATGATTGAATATTGGACGGGGATGTTGACTGACCAGTCTGAACCTCCTGCATGTAACAATATTTCAACGCCAGGACTCGAACATGGAAATGACTCAAAGTGTCCATCTAATTTCAAACAGTCAGCTGATTTCACCAAACTGCAGTTTGTACAGCGGCTTCATCTCTTCAGATACTTCATTCTGCTCGTCTAACCGGGCCTCGTTTAGACGCCAGGTGAATATAATTAACTCCCGTAAGCAGAATACAAAACGAGCCGCTCGCTGAGCTCCGAGCGTTGACGGTCTTCTCTGTGTTTAGTCAAGAAGCTGCAGCTCTCTGATCGGATCAGAACCGCTCAGCCACAAACCTGCAACCCGCTCCCAGCAGGACCGACAGGACGGCGTCAAACTGAGTCGGTGATCAGAGACGCCCGATAAAAGACGTGGATTAAGGAAGTATGTTATGGTTTGTCGTGACATAAAGCAAATTGGATCGATGTCATTGGTCTGTTCTTAATCCTCTTGATGCAGCGATCTGTTCTCCTCCTCCTCTTCATCACGCACACTCGAGTTCACGTGAAGAAGTTGACCACATGTCAGAAACCTGTCCTGCTGGCTGTCCGCCCCCCTCTGGCTGTAATCACAGTGATGCAGCTCATGGAGTCTTAATGGATTCACCGCATGGCGCTCTGTGAATGACAACACAGTCAGGTGGAGGCCGCGATGCAGCTGTGAATACAGAGCAGGCGAGCCCAGCGAGGCGGCGCTTTGATCTGCTGGATTGTAATCTGGCGGAGGGTAATGATGTGAAGCCGAGCGACGGGCTACTGTACAGCAACACGAGTCAATCGAGCACGAATAAACACATTTCATCCGGTCGAGTTTAAGCTCGTTAACGGAGGAGTCGAGCCGGGACGAGGAACTTCCTCTGAGTCAGCCGGCTTCACAGAGTCACGGAGACTACGTCAAGGTTTTAGACAGTCTGCTGGGACGTCACAGAGACTACGTCCAGGTTTTAGACAGTCTGCGGGGACGTCGCGGAGACTACGTCCAGGTTTTAGACAGTCTGCGGGGACATCACGGAGACTACGTCCAGGTTTTAGACAGTCTGCGGGGACGTCACGGAGACTACGTCCAGGTTTTTTACAGTCTGTGGGGAAGTCACGGAGACTACGTCCAGGTTTTAGACAGTCTGTGAAGGAAGTCACAGAGACTACGTCCAGGTTTTAGACAGTCTGCGGGGACATCACGGAGACTACGTCCAGGTTTTAGACAGTCTGCGGGGACGTCACAGAGACTACGTCCAGGTTTCAGACAGTCTGCGGGGACGTCATGGAGACTACGTCCAGGTTTTTTTAGGTCCAGGTCTCAATAAGTCCCCATGTTAAAATGTCCAACTTCACAGCAGAAATAAACATGTTTACAGCCTGGTACAAAAAACAGTTTTGGTCTCTATAGCTAATTTCCCCGTTCATGACAACTGTACTGAGGGTGAATTTTTATACAACTCACCTGTTCAGATTATATTAAGGCTTAAAGTTATGCAGGATTAAGAGCGTGGAGCTGTCCTGACGATGATGTAATACCTCACCTGTCCAGTGGCGGCGCTGTGCTTGGCTGAACATCAGAACTTTTCCTTAAAAGCAGAAATCAGGAGAGTTTCTTACCGTAGGCGGAGTCGGCTGCAGACTCTTGGTTCCGTGTGGTCGCCATCACGTCTGCTGTGGTCATAAAAAGACATTTATCTCTTTAAACGTGTCACCGTCTCATCCATCGTCCACTTTATTGTCTGCATCATTGCTGCAGTTTTACAATCCACTGACTTTTACACCGTTTACACCTCAACGTTACAATCACAGGATATCTTACCGCGGCAGCTGTCTGCGTGAAACGAGTGGTCGCCCTCGATATCCTGTTCAAAGCCCGCCCTGCAGAGAGACAGAGGAGGACAGAGGAGGACAGAGAAGAGACAGAGGAGACAGGAAGTCAGGAATTTAAGGAAACAAAAGAATCAAACATGGATTAAAGGACGGTACCGGACACGGTGCCTCCTCTCCTGTCTGTTGCCGTGGGTTACCGTTGCCTGGGCAGTAAATCGATGATGTGTATCCAGATAACGAGTTAAGACAACGTTAATTAGATTATGTCGCATAGTTCATCTGCAGCTCATCGTTTACTCTGGAGACTCTCGGAGGAGAAAAAGTCGACAAATTCACCTTTTTTGGGTCATCCAATTAGGAATAAAGGAAGGTGACACTCGTCCAATCAGAAGACAGACGGGGGCAAGTGGAGCCCATGAAACACACACACACACACACACACACACACTGAGTTTCAGCTGCATATCTCCCTGCAGCTCCAGTAAATGAAGCCATTTACTTTCCTCGCTGCGTCTCCGGCTCGCTGTTTGTGTCTCGGCTGTTTACCGTCGCCACGGCGATTCCACCTGACCTTCAAATCAATTTTAAAGAGCCAACAAATCCAGTTTTTAAAGCGGCCGCGGTATTACAGCAGCCTCAGAGTTTCTGTCTGCTCACGTCACGGTACAATTCATCATTTATTGGAGATTTATTGTGAAACGTGCAGGAAGAGTTTCAAAAGAGAGTCAGCTGACTCGACCGGTGCGCCTACCCAGCATGCTTTGTAGGAAGACTCGTCCCTGCTCTGCCTCTGATGTCCTTAAACCCTTCGTGCTAAACGCTGATGATAACCAGCGCTACAAACTAAACTAGCCTGGGTGAAGAATAGGGTTGTAAAATTCCGGGAATTTTCAAAGTAATTAACAGGAATTTATGGGAATTAACTGGGAATTTAGAAAATTGAAGGTTGGCCTTTAACAGGGAACTTAAATATAGTTGGGAAAATATATTTTAGCATAATTTTGACTAAAACAACCTGATTTCATGCAGGTACACTTGAATATAGCACGCTGCTTACTGCAGAGGCCACGAGCACATGAACATGTATTCATACAGTAGCTGATAAGCTATAGTTAGCATTATTTCATTGACCATTCATCGTGATGCTAGCTTACCTCCAGTAACTAAATTACTCCCAATTTCCAGTTAATTCCCATAAATTTCCATAATTCCCATAGAAAGTTTCTGCTTAACTTCCTATAGAAAGTTTCTGGAGATTTACTGGAAATTTACCGGGAAGCTCCACAAACTGCTGCAACGCCTGAAAGACCTCGCTTAACGGGAACTTCAAGAAACAGCTGATGTACAACTGTGGGTCAGGTTTGTTTTGACGTATTTTAGAGAGAAATAAACCACGTTTCTGTTTATAACTGACATTTAACCATCCGTCAACAGGGACATAAAACCTGAGACTTTGTCTTCACCCTTTAACAGTAGATTTAGTTCTCTAAACATGACCAACATTTGTTGAAATATGTGATTTTAGGAGGTGTCTTATGGGTCACAGGCTTCGATCATCCACTGCTGGTTTCATCGTAAACCTGGCCAGTCCTCTGTGAGTCCACACCTAGTCTCAAGTCCTCTGTGAGTCCACACCTAGTCTCAAGTCCTCTGTGAGTCCACACCTAGTCTCAAGTCCTTTGTGAGTCCACACCTAGTCTCAAGTCCTCTGTGAGTCCACACCTAGTCTCAAGTCCTCTGTGAGTCCACACCTAGTCTCAAGTCCTCTGTGAGTCCACACCTAGTCTCAAGTCCTTTGTGAGTCCACACCTAGTCTCAAGTCCTCTGTGAGTCCACACCTAGTCTCAAGTCCTTTGTGAGTCCACATCTAGTCTCAAGTCCTCTGTGAGTCCACACCTAGTCTCAAGTCCTTTGTGAGTCCACACCTAGTCTCAAGTCTTTGATAGAAACTCAAGTCGAATCATTCAACATATTTAAACAGTAAAGTTCTTCTGCTGGTTTACTGACGTCTGTTCTGCTTCGTGTCTGTCAGAGCGACTTTCATCGCTGAAGAGGTGAAGGCCATTAAACCCCATTATCAGCACAGGTGCATCATGGGAGTGCAGGTAACCCGTGCATGTTCTCTGGCTGAAAGTTTCTGCAGACATTTATACGTTTAATTACATTTCACAGCGTCTGAGAGCTGTGAACGCCTCCGCTTCGAGCTTCAACGTCGAGAACATGAAAACACGATTCAGCAACGACGCCGTCTGATAACCCGACCGCGTTTAATAACTGACTGAGTCTATTTCCATCCCCTCCACCTCCTCAGATGAGTCGCTTCCCGCTAGATGAGCGAGGCGTTCAGGTGCTCGAGAGGCTTCGGGATTTATAGCGACTCGCCGTCCCAGCGACCTCCTCCCGTTCTCACTCACGGCTCAGCAGCCCACGCTGGTGGAAATGTAGCTCGAGAGACGAGAGAGGATGGATGGAGATGGAGAGAGAGAATGAGTGATAAGGGAGATAAATATTGAGTGAGTGAGGGGGCGGAGGAGTTAGCAAATAAGTGAGGTGGAGAGAGGTAAATATAGAGCGAGTGAGCGAGGGGAGGGAAGCAGAATGGTTTCATAATAAATCCAAACATGAGTTCATTAAATGTGATGGAAATGTCTGTGTCTGCATCATAATTTCATCTTTTATTGGATGAGATGATCTGCATTCATACTGCCAGAAGACAACATGTGATGGTCGAACATGTGATGGGCGTTATCATGCTGCTTCCACATCAAACTGTGGAAACCAGTAAAGACTCTGCAGCACCCATTGGCCCAAAAACACAGATGTCGTGTCCGTTAACCAACGAGGGAATGAAACAGCATGCATGAAACATTGTTGTGTTTTTGTATCATCAGGATTTATGTTCAGGGATGTTTAATATACGGAGATCAGCTCTCCGTGAGCGATTCTCCAGGTCGTTGATCCGATCCAGAGGTGACGGTGGACTCGTAGCGGTTTAATGGCTTCTTGAATCAGGACAGAGATGTCGTCTTTTAGTGAGGTTTTTTGTTTGCTTGGTCCATACCAACCATCGCGGGTTCCTCGGGAGTTTTTGTCGATGTCAGAGGGTTGTTAGCTGCAAACGATCATCGGACCTGTGTTTGTTCAAAGTTTTCAATCAAACCATCTGCTGCAGTCAGGTCAGGAAAACACGGACGAGTTCTGCTCAGACCGAACCCGACGCTGCATCTGCTCATGAGAAGAACAGAAAGAAGACGGATGGACGGACGGACGGACGGACGGACGGAGGAAGAGCGCTGTGATGAGAAGAGATACAAACAGAGACAGCAGAGGAACTCTGCAGCGACTGATGCTGTCTGAGAGAAAAGCTGAATGTGTGATTGAATCAGAGAAAATACGAACGAGTCAATAATCTTCAGACAAACGGTGAAGTCATCGTGTCAAACTGAGACTCAATAAAAAGTCTGAATAAACGTTTCTTCACTCGCTCGATCGCTCGGGTAGAAAATGTTTGTCGGTACGTGACGAGCGGAGCTGGAAACACGTCAGATGAAGAAGAACGTGTGCTGAGCGTGAGCAGACTGATGAATGCGTCCGCCTCCAGGAACATCGCTGCAGTCCTGCTGATGGTTCATGACGGGAAGTCGCTTCATTGGAGCGTCGCCAAATGTTTGGATGGAAAAATGAATCAGCAAACATAAGAACTTTGACAAAACTACTCACGATAATTGTTGTGGGCGTTTCGCCCACTGAGGACGTTGACGTTGGTTCATCGGTCCAACACTGAGACAGCTCAGTTTAGATTAAAAATTAGGATTACGTTTAAAAAAACTAAAATCCTTCAGACATGATTTGGACCTTTGGGCCTTCAAAGATGTTACAGGACTTGTTTAGGACTTGTCCCAAAAGACTTGAGACCCTGACAAACAATCAGCTTGAGACTTGACCTGAACTTTACTTGTCTTTGTTCAGACTTGATTTGGACTTGTCCTAAAAGACTTGAGACTCAGTTTGGAACAGATGACTTGAGACTTGACCTGGATTTCACTCAAATGACTCAAGACTGACTTAAAACTTGGCCTAAGACTAAAATCAAACCACTTGAGACTCGGTTTGGACTTCTGAGTTCCTCTAAAACTGAAACTTGAGTCTTTACCTAGTCTTGACTCGAATGACTTGAGACCTAACTTGGACTTGTACCAGAAGCTCTGTATATTAGCTCAGTACCACAGTGACCTGATAATCGTGTCACGTTGTATATATATGCTGTATATATATATATATATATATATATATATATATATACAGCATATATATATATATATATACGTTCAGTGAAGTGAACTCGTCCCTGCCGTTCACTCTCATGAAGACTCGTATCTGCGAGCTGCAGACGAGCGAGGTGTCTCATTTCCTGTCGCTCTCGCTGAACTCGGCTCCTCAGACACCGAGTCGGCCGTTACATGAGTTTAAACCTGACAGCAGCGATATTCCTGGAGTCATAAAACCAACCCCCAACGGTCCAATGAGACGGCAGCAGGTGCTTAACACCCACAGGTGAGACCTGGTGAATGACGAGGATGAAGAGATAATAAGTGTTATAATGAGACAGAGAGAGAAATGTCCCGTTCATGTCAATGTGTGAAATATGACTGTGAACGATGTTTATTATTGTGTGTGTGTGTGTGTGTGTGTGTGTGTGTGTGTGTGTGTGTTAACACTCTGATAACACTGTCGACTCACAATGGATTAAAAAAGGATCCAAAACCACAAATATTATGCCTACATTACCCACGATGCAACTGGTCTGACATGATACAACATATAAAGTGTGAAATCAGTGCTAATTAAGTTCATCAATAACGAGTCATCAGCTTTACAGATGGAGACAACCAGAGCCACCACACGGAGACTGCGTCCAGGTTTTAGACAGTCTGCAGGGACGTCACGGAGACTGCGTCCAGGTTTTAGACAGTCTGCAGGGACGTCACGGAGACTACGTCCAGGTTTTAGACAGTCTGCAGGGACGTCACGGAGACTGCGTCCAGGTTTTAGACAGTCTGCGGGGACGTCATGGAGACTGCATCCAGGTTTTAGACAGTCTGCGGGGACGTCACGGAGACTGCGTCTAGGTTTTAGACAGTCTGCGGGGACGTCACGGAGACTACGTCCAGGTTTTAGACAGTCTGCGGGGACGTCACGGAGACTACGTCCAGGTTTTAGACAGTCTGCGGGGACGTCACGGAGACTGCGTCTAGGTTTTAGACAGTCTGCAGGGACGTCACGGAGACTACGTCTAGGTTTTAGACAGTCTGCGGGGACGTCATGGAGACTACGTCCAGTTTTAGACAGTCTGCGGGGACGTCACGGAGACTACGTCCAGGTTTTAGACAGTCTGTGGGGACGTCACGGAGACTACGTCCAGGTTTTAGACAGTCTGTGGGGACGTCATGGAGACTGAATCACTGTCAGTCTGTGCTGAGTAAAGACTACAGCGTTCTCTGTCTGTGCTAACAGAGCTTGTGACTCTGCTCAGACCATGAAGGTGTGTGGGCTCTTGGGAAATGTTGTTCACAACAATAGGACTACAAATGTAAATGAGATTCTTACTTCTGGAAACAGGAAGTCACAATTTGACTCCGTCACTGTCGAAGCAGGTGTCTTCATGTCAGGGACAAACGTCTTTGTTCACAAACAGATGCTTCAAATGTGTGTGTGTGTGTGTGTGTCTGTGTGTGTGTGTGTGTGTGTGTCTGTGTGTGTGTGTGTGTGTGTGTGTGTGTGTGTGTGTGTGTGTGTGTGTGTGTGTGTGGTTAAAGCAGCTGTCACCTTTGAATCAACTTAAACAGCACAGACACACACACACACACACACACACACATACAGATGGTCTCCAGGGAAACGTCTGACTCGCTGCCGTGACAACCGTCTCCATCTGGTGTTCATCTCATCAGTTTGTCCCTCCTCTTCCTCTCCTCTTTTTCTCTCCATCCTTCGTTCCTCCACCTGCCTCCTCCTCTCTCTGTCTTCAGCTGAAGTTATGACAGCTGCTAAACTTCCTTTTTCTCTCCAAACTTTGTTTCCATCCTTCCTCCACCTCTCCACCTCTCCACCTCTCCATCTCTCCGTCTCTCCACCTCTCCACCTCTCCATCTCTCCACCTCTCCATCTCTCCACCTCTCCACCTCTCCATCTCTCCACCTCTCCACCTCTCCATCTCTCCACCTCTCCACCTCTTTACCTCTCCATCTCTCCACCTCTCCACCTCTCCATCTCTCCATCTCTCCACCTCTCCATCTCTCCACCTCTCCGTCTCTCCGTCTCTCCCTGGAGGAAATCTTCCACTCATCAGCAGAAGTTGGAGAAGCTGAACTCACTTCAGCTCAGAGGTTTCCAGTTGAGTGAAGCTGTGAATAATGTCTCAGTATTTCTGCCTCCATCAGCTGAGCTGAGGTCAGGCTGGCTGCGTCTCTACACTTGGTCTGCTTTGTGATTGGTTCTCCAAAAAACTCAAATATGGATGAAGAAAAAAGATCCAATCGAAATCACCAGAGTCAAAACTTCTTCTGTCCCTGCTGAGGACGCTGCAGATGCAGGACTTGGACCTGGACTTAGACTTGGATTTGGACCTGGTCTTGGACCTGGTCTTGGACCTGGACTTGGACCTGGTCTTGGACCTGGTCTTGGACCTGGTCTTGGACTGTGTCTGAGGTTCTGATGCTGACAGAAGCGGATCAGACTCAGGCCCACAGACTGTGATGTGATCTTGTCCGACACTAGTGGAGGATAATCACCAAACTTTGCTCGTCTTCACTGCAGGACAAACACTGACTGCTGTCCCATGATCCTCTGGGGCAGAACAGACACGTCATGATGCTCGTCAGTTACACGTCAGACTTTTACAAACGCTCGCGGTCGGTCGCTCACGTCGCCGTCATCCCGCCTCTGAATCCGTCTTCTCTCAGTCAGCGGCCTGAAGGTCTCGTCTCTGAATCGATCACGTTTCACTCGGTCCTGTGTCGGTCTCAGACAAAGAAGACTGAAGAAATCTGAAGGACTGTCTAAAGACTGCCTGTGCGTGTTCACGAGATCCTGTCTGGTCCTGGTCTTGGTCTCGTCTCGGTCTCGATAAATTCTGGTCTTGGTCGTGACTTGGTCTCAGTTTAGTTGGTCTTGACTGCAGCACAGTCTCAGAGACCGAGCCTAAAGCTGATGGACTGTCCACAGCGTGTAAAGAAGCTCGCTCATTGGTGGACGCCTGTGGACGTGATGTGGTCAAACAGATCGGCGCGCTGACGTGAACACTCAGTCGACTGGTCGTGTTTGGATGATGAAGAAACCTGAAATGAGTCCACTGAAGCGGAGACAGCGACATTAAACTGAAGTATGAATCACGTGAAGATCCATCGAGACGCCGCGCAGCATCGCGACCTGGAAGACTGAAGCGTGTTTCATGTTCCTGGACGTCTTCCTGCTTGTTTCACTTCCTCTTCCTTTAACTCTCACACGGATATCTCAATCGGAGTAATTCTCCGTGTCTCATCTTCGCTCGCCGTCTTCTTCTTCTCTTCTTTCCACCTCTTGCATCACGTCTTCGTCTCCCTCTCCGTTTGCTTCCTCGTCTCTTTTTTCATCTCCGCCGGCTGATCCTGTCCATTTTAATCTTCACACGCCGTCTCCTCCTTCCTCTCCTCTCCTCCTTCTCCTCCCTCTTCCTCCTCCTCTTCCTCTCTCCTCCTCCGCCTCCTCTCCTTCCTCCTCTCCTCCTCTCCTCCTCTCCTCCTTCCTTCTCCTTCTCCTCCTCCTCTCCTCCTCTTCCTTCTCCTTCTCTCTCCTCC